>JASDQU010588655.1:22672-33554 GCA_032191745.1 Picea mariana
AAACACCCCTCCTTGTGATTCCCATCATCACATTCATATTTGACAATTTATCTCAATGATATTTGAAATTATTTCCAAAATATATTATCAACATATCCAAAAAGCATGCTATCCGAAAATCTGAAGTCAACTGTCATCAACAATAAACACATAAAACTTAAAATCCATATTTTCCAGTCTGTGAGGCAATCTTTCCCTTGTTGTTGCTATCCTCTTTTAATCCCTCTAAACCCGCCTTAGGTTGTGTGGAGTCTTTAAGTCTCATCTCATTGATCATATGAGAGCAATCTTCCCTCCAATGCATGCGGGAGGATACACATTTATCAGAATTATTTGAAGATGCGGAAGGGGCAGTAGCGGCTTTCTCTTTGACAGGGGCATAGTGGGCCTCGGTTTTCAGCCTTTTATTTGAATGGCTCATTCATGTATGCATAATTGATTATCAAATAGTTCCTTTAACAACCATACATGGCAACTCTTTCAAAATGTGAAATAGACTTTGGCTCAACAACATATCAGACCCATGCAATCCAATCCATACAAATTGTTTAATTGTTGTCATTGAGTAGGGGGTGAACAAAAGGTCATGGGATATGCGAGGGGTTTGTATTGAGTGAAACATGATAAAATGAGGGGGGAAAGAACCATGGTTACTTCTCAAAGACAATGAATAATCAATTATAATGCAAACCAAATAAAATATCACCATGATCCAACCAAGAACTGCGATTCCAAACTGCTTTGATACAGAATTCTCATTAACTGTAATTAAATTTTAAGAATAGGGAATGAAAAATGAATGTGGGAAGGCGATGGGGTTGTAATTAGCGAAAAGCGAGAAAATGGTAGGGAAGATAACAGATATCGTTCATAAAATTAATTAAGTAATCCATAAAATCATTCTATATCAATCGTAAAAGATCCAATACCAACCAAATGGTCATTGTGACTCAAAAACAACTACTGTGTATAATTCAAAAAAAATTGTGCCTTAACTTGCTCATTGTTCGCAATTAGATCATTAACATAGTGTCATCAAAACAATACAATGTGCATTTCACAACAACCTGTAGAAGTTTTGTTTCTTCCCAACTGTCCCAGTTAATATTTTAAAACAATCCCCAAATAAATAAACAATCACTTATTTGCACTATGTTCAGTATCGACTCATCAACCACTTCCATCAATAATTAAATTGTAATAAGATCATCCTGCCAAAGCAGCTAGGATTATCTCTGTTAAGATGTATGATATTCATTAAACATACATAATGGACATTCAAACACAACAATCCATCTTTAAATTGCGAAATCATGTCTTGCCATTTAAACACACAGTCAACAATCACCATTTCAATTCATACGACTCTGTGGGATACACAGACCACTTAACAAAACGCGAGATCATTTTTGTGACTGACATGTCTAACTACTTGAATAAAACATCCACAATGTTGGGTTATCAATCCAATACAACGAGGCAACAACAACATGATTGATCTCATCTCATAAATTGATCGAATTAACAAAACCTTATTGCTTAAAACCCCGTGACCCTTTCTGATGGTGCAATTAAATAACATCCATAACATATACAGTGGGTGACCATGATTACCATGATTGAAATACTCCAATTCGACAATTTAAAACACACAGTCACAACAATTATTAACCAACCTATCATGCTATAGGAACGCCACACGTACCCACACATCACGCACAAAACATTGTTGTGATTTAATCAATTAAAGCTAGTGCTTAGTTAATAATTCAATAACCACAATGTAAGAGACAAGAGACAACGATTGTGCATTTAATCCAATTCTCCAATTTACTAAATTACCATGATGAGTTTATCAATTTGATTGTCATCATAACCAATGCAGTGACTAAATACCAAAACCAACACCAATGTCAACATAATCAACAGAGACGAGCCAAAATTCGAACACTGTCGACAATAAACCAACAACTCATAACAACCAACAGTATACCCGATAAGACATAGCAGTTCCCTCTATCAAAACCCGGCTTGAGAAATAAAGGGTTTTCTCTATGGACCAACACAGGGAGACTGGAGTCGACTCCCCTCATCGGGTGAGAACCCCCGAGACCAACGGTGCACACACAGGGTATACCACCAATAAATTTGTAGAGAGGGTGACAATTCACGAGGTAGGAGAGACTCTTAACAAAGGAGAAAGGCTTCATTCTGGTCCTATAACAACACTTAGAACATGCAGGGTATAACCCTCATGGCTCCCCCAATCAACCCAAGAATGTTGAGATAAAACATAGTTGATAAGAAGCAATATAACTCACCGTGCAACCATCAGTAGCATGAGAAAACCCCTACCCAAGTGAAACAACGCACAGTGACACAAGGCGTTTCAAACCCAACAAACCCCATAATAAAAAACAACTGGGTATGTTGATATGAATGCGTGGATACGGCCAACCAGTTTAGACGAAATGAAACCTCCAACTAAAACCAACAAGGATGAAAAACAACCTTTGTGGCTGCTAACACTCAGAACGACCAAATACACTGCGACTTCAAACATTACTGCCATGAAAAAAACACACCAACCATTCACTCTAGAAAATATCACAAATTTACACAGTTGCCAGAATTAAGGAAAGCGCAAACCCATATATCTTGAGCCAATATCTATTTCATAACTAGAGAAGATCCATGGATGACAAAAATACATACATGTAACCAAGAGCACCTTAAAACACGAGCTTGGCCGAGCGGTTCTTCCTCTGCTTGAAATTCGGAGCTCAACGAACACAATTGACAATAGCCAGCCAGGGTGACGGCCAGGGGGAGGGGTATGGAGTGACGTGCAGTAAATGCACATCACTTCCAATCTCTAGTCATTTAATTCCTTTAGTACACACCAACCCATTATTCATTCAATTAACCCATGTCTCGAAACCAACATCCCAAATGCGCCACCTTATTAACATTTGCCAATCACACCATAATGCACATACCATGTTTTTCCATATAAGCCAATAAATCATGTGGCCACTACCCCTATTAACAACAATCCATTTAACTTCAAATGCATAGTGTAGCATCATATAGCATAATAGCGTAGTTCCTCTCATTTTGATTTTATTGATATTGCCCATTTATTTTCAATTTCTCTTTTGTTGCTACTAACATGTAACTTTTGCAGGTGTTGCAAGTAATAAATCAAGGAGTAATATCAAGGGCAGCAATAGATGTCATAAGCCATTATGACATGACATTCGAGCCTAGAGCAAGAGAACAAACATGCATTATCCATCATCCATTTGTTGTGAATAGAACCAACATTGATCATCAATCATGCTCAAACCTGTAAGCAGTGTTGAACAACAATAAAACATCAAATGAGAACCAGATCTGATCTACTAATCTACAAGGGGGTCCCACCTACTAGTATTATATATCTTGTCAGCTTATAATAATAGGATTTAGCAATACTTTGCAGGCAAAAACTTTGTTGCAATTTTAATCGTCAACAAACTGGCGACTCCACAGGGAAATTTGTTTTCAACAGATTTAGAACTCAAAACTCATGGTTTCGTAGACCAAGAACAATAGGTCAAGAAGATATAACCATGAATATTATGCAACATGGGGAAGTGAGTGGATTTAATGGAAAAATGACCAGGAATTTGGGAATAACTCATGAAAAGTGTTAAGTATGAGGGGGGTTTATCCCTGTATGCATAATCATTCAACCAAAATCTGCTCTTTACTTCAAGGAGAAAAATTAATGGATCTGCTCCTTGATTTCTCAAATGGATGAAGAAATGGAAAGAAGAAGCGGGAGATAAACAATCTCTTAATAAGACAACAATGAAAGCAGATAACAAATCCAAGTATGCCTTCAAGGGAAACATCGTAATAGCTATGTAAGCTTGATTGTTATTGACTAACAATATCTTGCAGGAGTGTCACTGTGGCAGAACTGATCCAACATCTTATTCTCGACCAAAATCAATTAAAAGATGACAAAGAAATACAAATCCTAACATAATAAAATTGCACAAAATTAAAACAACAGAAATAAATGACAGAAATGTAAAAGCAATAGGAAATGTTTAAAACAGAAAGCTGAAATCACACTACTGTAAAGCAAAAAAGAAAAATAGCAGAAAACTGAAAACAGAGCTAGACTACCAAAATATAGAAAATCCAAACAACGTTAGAACTTTTCAAATTGGTTCCACATAATGCTTCAAGTGGGAACCATTGGTGTTGTAGGAAAATAGTCGCTCCTATAAATCTTTTAGAATGTAAGAGTTAGCACCGAAGACAAAAGCGATCTTGAAAGGACCCAACCATAATTTTTGAAATTTTGAATGTCTTCCCCTATCAGCATGAGCTGAATACCACAACAATACCTTTTTGTTGACCTTAAATTTGGCAGTCTTGGCACTCTTGTTGAAATACTTCTTAACAATTTGATGTCTCCTTTTTATGTTATCCAAAGCAAACATCCTTTGCTCTTCCAAAGCTAGGAGTGCATTTATTCTTTGTGAGCCATCGGAAGAATTTAATTCTTCGATCTGTAGCATCAACCTTAAGGAAGAAAGTTCTAGCTCAGTTGGTAGGAGGGATTCTTGACCATAAACAAGCTGGAAAGGAGTGAAACAAGTGGTCACCTTGGCAGTAGTTCGATCTGCCCAGAGGGCATAAGTGAGGAGAGTGTGCCACTGACGAGGCTTGTCTTCAATGAGTCTTTTGATGATTCTTACCATATTTTTGTTGGTAGACTCAGTCTGCCCATTTCCTTGGGGATAATAAGTTGATGAGGTGAAATGTTTAACCCCCAACTTAGCTAAAAATTGGGTCAGCGTAGCAGAAATGAAAGCAGGACCATTGTCTGTAATAATTTCCAATGGAAGACCAAATCTGGAAAAAATGTTATTTTCAAGGAAGGAAAATACTTGATCATCTATGGAATTCTTAAGTGGGACATCTTCAGCCCATTTTGTAAAACAGTTTGTGGCTGTCAAAATAAAAACCTATCCAACTGAAGATGGAGGATTAATAGGACCAATAAAATCCAATCCCCATTTTGATAAGGGAAAGTCTGGTAGGAGAGGTTGTAATGGCATCGCACACCATCAACAGACCTTCGAAATAAGAAGTCTCCTATAATGACGTATCTTGCAGATTCAAGACGGAGCCTTCTCCTTTGATGAGTGTCTAAATTGTATGGACATCTTTGGTTCTGTAGATAATAAACCAAATTCTTGTACCAGGGATGTTCAGACATAGGGAGGATCTGGTCATCAATGCAAAAGAGAGCTGAAATGGAACTATCTTCTTCATCAATTTCTTCACCATTCTTATCATGCTGAGCTAAGTGAAGGGCTAGGTCACGTCCCTTGATAGTGGTAGAAGTCACGATATTCAAATCATGCTCTTGAATCTTGGCAAGCCAATGTGAAAGCTTTCCTGAAAGATAAGCCTGTGAGACTAAAAACTTGACATCAGGTAAAGGGACTTTACCAACGTATGCTTACCCAAGATGAAGTGGTGAAACTTTTCAACAACTTTAACAAGAGAAAAAACATGTTTCTCAATTAAAGAATATTTAAATTCATCATTAGACAAACTTTGGCTCATGTAAGCCACTGGTTTTTCATTTCCTTGGTCATCATTTTGCATGAGGACAACAGAAAATGCTTCCTCGATGGCATTAGTATATATCGTGAATTCCTTGTCAAAATCCAGCTTCGCCAAAACCGGTGCGAAACTGATTGCTTTCTTAATCCCTCCAAAATCATTTTCGACATCTTCTGTCCAAGAAAAAGAACGATCTTGCTTAAGCAGATTATGAATTGGTTTGACCATCACAGCAAAATCTGGAACAAACCTACGAACAAAGTTAATAACCCCCATAAAAGCTTGAACCTCCTTCTTGGAAGTGGGAGCAGGCAGATTAAGGATAGAGACAATCCTTTAAGGATCAATGCTTATTCCTGAATCAGAGACAATGTGTCCAAGGAGATTTCCCTCGGTAATGCCAAAAATGGACTTAGAAGGATTTAGAGAAATGCCAAATTTCCTACATCGCATGAGAACTTTTCTCAGATGACCAAAATGATTTGATTGGATTTTAGAATACATCGTTAAGTCATCAAGGTAGATATGAATGATCTTACCAATCAAATCGTCAAAAGCTATTTGCATAGCTCTTTTAAAGGTGGCACCTGCATTAGATAAGCCGAAAGGCATACACTCTTAAGCAAAGGTACCCCAACGAGTAATAAAGGTGGTTTTATATTTATCTGCCCTTTTTACCTTGATATGATTGTAACTGGAAAAACCGTCAAGTAAGGACATCATTTGTGACCCTGCAACTTGCTGCAAAATCATTTCCATGTTAGGGAGAGGGAAGTGATCTTTTATACTAGCCCGACTTAATCCACGAAAATCGACGCATAGTTTGATCTGACTAGTCGATTTCCAAACATGTACCAAATTTGAAACCCACTCAGAATACTTGACTGGAAAAATGATTCCAACCTTCAAGAGTTTTTCCAACTCCTTTTGAATAGTTGCTTCTACCACAGGGTTGATAGGTCTTTTTTTTGCCTAACTAGTTTTATGCCTTCCTTAATGGGGATGGCATGTTGTATAAGACCAGGATCAAAACCACGAAGATCCTCATAAGACTAGGCAAAAATATCTTGAAATTCACCAAGTAGCTTGGCAAACTTCATTTTCTCTTTGTCTGAACATTTGGCACCTATTTTAACTTTCTTCGGAGCCTCGATTGTTCCAATGTTCAAGGAGATGGTTTCACTCACCTTCCTTTTCGAATCCTCTTCTTTCTGTTTCTCCTTGTTGCCTACATCACTCAAAGAAAATGAACTCTCTAGAGGAGTCAAGCCTTTAGAAATCTTGTTATCTTCTATGGATATAAATTCCTTAGGCTCAAAAGGTTCATTTTGAATGAAAGCACAAATGCTCTCATCGTTAGGGAAGACCTGCCAAGATTCTATATTTTCGGGGATATGTGGACGATATAGAGATTGAAAGGTATGATCAGGTCTGTGTGGAAGAAGTTGTCAATTAGGAGAGGCTGCAAAAACAGCTAATCGATCGGCCATTGAGTTTAACTCCCTCTTAACATGAGTGATGTTGAAAGATAAAAGGTTCGAGATAAGCGCCCAAACAGTTTGGGTGTATCTTTTCATCAATTTGTGGCTAGGAGAGTAAATTTTATGTACGAGGTTCACAACAAGCTCAGAATCCCCAAAAGCGGAGAGGTGACCACAACCAAGATTATAGGTGTTTTCAATGCCTAATAATAAAGCTTTGAATCCAGTGACATTGTTTGTGCAAGCAAACTCCAACCTATAAGAAAAGTTATGGATTTTTCCTACAGGATAAATCAAGATAATGTCAGCTTCGTTACCTTCATTATAGTTTACATTAGGCTGTGGGACACTCTCTATGTAAGGTGAAATCCTTCCCTCTCTAAGGACTAGAATAATTTTACCATTCCGAGGAATGGATGAATGTGTTCCATCGAGCGAGAGGTATCCACCCGTTAAATCTTGCCAATCTCTTCCTAGGATGATTGAGTAATTACTTACTGGCATGTCAATTACCTGAATGTTAAGGGTTGTCCTTATTTCAGGGCCTGCACACAAAACTAAGGTCACATATTTAATCTCACCTATAGTCATTTGCTGTAGACTATTATAGGAGAGCATGCTTCTGGCGTTTTCGTTTGTACAATTTAAGCTTAGCTCTTCCATAATAATATTCGACATCATACTTGGGCCCAAACCGCCATCAATGAGGCAACAATGGGAAATCTTATCCATAATCTTTATCGAAGTATAAAAAGGGGGATTTTTTATAGGGTACCTAAAGTTATGCACACCTACCTTATTTACATATGATTCCTCTTCGTTCACTTTTCAGAGAGGTTGACTACAACGGAAGCTTTTCCTTCCATGAATTGTTTCATGTGCCTCTATTGCTCAGGGATGACAACCATGTCCAGAAGGGTTGCATCTTCTTTGAAGTTGGCCAACTGATTCAAGATATTGTACTTGGAAGAGGGGAGAGGGGGAGTTGTTCCTTGACTATCAGGAACATTTGGAACCTGAACAGTAGCAGTGAGTGAGGATGAGCTTGGGCTAGAGGAATTGCGGGGAGGATCAAATTTTCCCTTGGGAGCATAGACTTTGTTCCTGGTATTGATGATCATCACTTCTTCTGGCTCTGCAAAATCTAGGACAACGATAGTAGTTTTTGGTCTTTTACTAAAGATCTTATCTCTGGCACTCTTCCTTACTTCACATGTGGTTTCCTCGTGGTGTTCCTCGCAAAAGTTACACCAACTTCAAGGCAAGATCCAACCAAGAACTGCGATTCTAAATTGCTTTGATACAAAATTCTCATTAACTATAATTAAATTTTAAGAACAGGGAGTGAAAAATAAATGTGGGAAGGCGATGGGTTTGTAATTAGCGAAAAACGAGAAAATGGTAGGGAAGATAGCTGATATTGTTCATTAAATTAATTAAGTAATCCATAAAATCATTCTATATCAATCGTAAAAGATCCAATACCAACCAAATGGTCATTGTGAGCCAAAAACAACTATTGTGTATAATTCAAAAAAAATTGTGCCTTAACTTGTTCATTGTTTGATATAGTTTACATTAGGTTGTGGGACACTCTCTATGTAAGGTGAAATCCTTCCCTCTAAGGACTAGAATGTTCTTACCATTTCGAGGAACAGAAAAATGTGTTCCGTTGAGCGAGAGGTATTCACCCATTAAAGCTTGTCAATCTCTTCCCAGTATGATTGAGTAATTACTTACTGGCATGTCAATTACCTGAATGCTAAGGGTTGTCCTTATTTCAGGGTGTGCGCACAAAATTAAGGTGACATATTTAATCTCACCTATAGTCGTTTGTTGTAGACTATTATAGGAGAGCATTCTTATGGCGTTTTCGTTTATACAATTTAAGCCTAGCTCTTCCATAATAATATTCGACATCATACTTGGGTCCGAACCGCCATCAATGAGGCAACAATGGGCAATCTTATCCATACTCTTTACATAAATATAAAAAGGGGGATTTTTTATAGGGTACCTAAAGTTATGCACACCTACCTTATTTACAGACGAGTCCTCTTCGTTCACCTCTTCGGAGAGGTTGGCTACAACGAAAGCTTTTCCTTCCATGAATTGTTTCAGATGCCTTTGTTGCTCAGTGACAACAACCATGTCCAGAAGGGTTGCATCTTCTTTGATGTTGGCCAACTGATTCAAGATATTGTACTTGGAAGAGGGGAGAGGGGGATTTGTTCCTTGACTGTCAGGAACATTTGGAACCTGAACAATAGCAGTGGGTGAGGATGAGCTCGGGCTAGAGGAATTGTGGGGAGGATCAAATTTTCCCTTGGGAGCATAGGCTTTTTTCCTAGTAT
Source organism: Picea mariana (assembly GCA_032191745.1). Lineage (NCBI taxonomy): Eukaryota > Viridiplantae > Streptophyta > Pinopsida > Pinales > Pinaceae > Picea > Picea mariana. The sequence goes on from JASDQU010588655.1 coordinate 32,142, forward strand.
TGATGATCATGACATCTTCTGGCTCTGCAAAATCTAGGACAACGATAATAGTTTCTGGTATTTTACCAAAGATCTTATCTCTGGCACTCTTCCTTACTTCACATGTGGTTTCCTCGTGGTGTTCCTCACAAAAGTTACACCAACTTCAAGGCAAGATAGCTTTAGGCTGAAAATTATTTTCAATTGGGTTTCTAAAGGGAGGTGTAGAAGAGGATGAAGCTTTAGGGGTGAAAGGTGAGACAATCCCTTTTCGCTCATACGCTATCATACGATTGTTCATATCTTGTACTAGTTGTAAGAGAGCAGACATGTCTATCTGTTTAACCGATTCTCCCTAAGGAAGTCACGTTCTTTCAAGTTGTTCTTCATACTCTAAACAAGTATGCATAGCGGAACCGAGATTATCAATGGCTTTTTCCTCGAGCCTATGGCGGTAGGGGGAAGGTAATGCATTGTAGTAATGCATGAAAGCGGCTTGGTTCTGTGGTTGAATGAGTTCAGGGATCTAATTGTATAGCTTAGTGAAACGCAAGTTGAAGGACTTGATGGTCTCACCATCCTTATAGGTGATGTTATTGTATTCCTGTAGCTTCTCGGCTGGGCTTTTAGATTGCCCATAAGTGGATCTAAACCAGTAAGTTAACTCCTCCAAAGTAGACAGAATCTTAGGAGGAAGGTCAAAGAAATCGGCCGCAACCTTTCCTTCCAAGGAATTGACGAATAAGCGCATGCAAGTATCATTGTTATTGGCTCATATGTTGTGACAAACATTAGAAAATGCCACCAGGTGTTCGTTTGTAGTGACAATGTTATTTCTTGAAAAACTAGGAAGATTTTCTTTGAATTTAGGAAGTGGATGAGTAACAGGTGCTAGGTTAAGAGGAGAGGACACATGCCACGGTGTGGTTGTGGCGTCTTCTTCAAACTGGAAAGCCCATATTTTTTAATGACTTTGGTGGGATTTGTGGTAGATTGGACAGGGATATGGTGGCTATATAAACTACCAATCACTGACGAAGATGAAGAATGAGAAGAGGAAGCACTTATAGTGCCACCAGAGCCACCGCTAGATGCCATCTTGTGGATGATAGGTGAAGGATAAAAAGATGAACTTGAAGAATCAGACAAATTTCTCCTTAGAGCACTTTGTTGGGTAGATAACACAACGTTTCTTCTTCCTATTTCAACAATATGATTAATTTCGGGTGATAAGCCTCTTCTTCTTCTAGAGACACAAGCGTCTAAGGACATGAAAGAAAGGCCAAAAGGAAGAAACAAGAAGGTCATTGTTGATTTCTAGGTTGTCTACGTCTAGCTTCCAATCGTTCTTGAGCACTAATATCTCGTTCAATTGCTGCCCATGAATGATTAAGTTCAACACGGGTATTGGTAGTGTCTAAAATGGTGTTAAAC
>JASDQU010588655.1:60060-70740 GCA_032191745.1 Picea mariana
TGCTACACTTATCATCCTTTTTCTGAGTTAGCATTTGAGTATAGGTTGAACAAAGGTGACGTCCTAGGCCTAGTTGACTCTACACCTAGGGTTTGAACTTTTTAGGGTTTGAAGAGCCTTGCTCTTGCAACACTTTTCTCCCTTAGACTTGTACTTTAAAGCTAGCCGTTTTGCCAAGAATATTTAAAGAAAGAGGAAGGAGAATGAGGCCTTGCTTAAGCAACACCGGAATGAGCCTCCTTCCCTTAGGGTTTTGATTCTAGGCCCTGCCATTGCAGCACCATAAAACCTAACCTTCTAGTCTTTAAATTTTGATCCTCCTGAGATTTTGCCCTTACTTTTGACTCCATAATACCCTAAGGCACTGGTTTTCTCTCCAACATTGAGCTTGTTGTGCAAAAACAATCTTTCAAAACTCTCAAATTTGAAACCCTAACGTCTTCTAACCTAGCAGTAATTGATGACGTCATGCCTTTATTAAGCTTTTGTTGATAGAAAATACCGTGGCTTGGTCATCCAGTGATAGACATTGATATATTGATAATTTTCATTGGCTAATTTGCAAAACGTTGACCTTCTTTGTCTATTATACTAACCCTAAAAGAAGCTTGACGTCATCTCTAGGATATTGACGCAACAACTTCTTGTATATGAGCAATTATTGACATTTAATGCATTGATTAATTCAAGAATTGATTATCTTCATTAGATGCTATATTCCAGTGTTTATTGACAAGTAACATCATAACCATTGACATTATTGCAATCATTGACTTCGTCAATAATTACTGCTGTATATGCTCATGTACATTTAATTTGATAGTCATTGATTAATGAAGTATTAACCACTGTTGCATGTACTAGTTTCATTGTTGTCTTGTCTCGCAAGCAGGTGCCTTTTCCTGTGGTTATTCTTCACTTAACTATCTTCTAGGCGGTAGTCTGTGAAAGGGAAAATTGCCCTAATCCTTTGAGCCTTTCCTTTCAAACCCTAGATTGCCAGGGACGTCTCCCTTGGGTTTAGCCACCCTAAATAGAAAGGACCTCCCCATTGTGGTGACATTGAGTGGGGTAGGTCCCTGTTTCGCCAGTTTGACTCTTATCCTTCAGCTAGTTGACCTAAACTACAAACTGAGTGATAACAGGGCCTGTTATAGAGCAAATTGTAGGTTGGGCAAAGCTCGACACAACCACAAAGCAAGTGCTACAACTTGGGAATCCTACATCCAATGTCACCTTGATGTAGGTCCCACACTTCAAGGGTGACTAGGTCAATCTAGGGAGGCGATCTCGGTGATCCTAAGGGGATTGAGATGGAGATGGAGATAAAAGGAAGTGAAGCCCCTAGAGGTCAAGTCTAAGTGGGATGAAAGGTGGGAAAAGATGCCTTGTAAGTCAAGTAATTGTTGCCCCACAGGTATAGTACTTCTTCGAATGATTGTACCTGCACGAGACACAAGAAAAGACACTTTGCAATGATATATGTTAGTTGGATCAACAAGTTAAGCTTGCTGTCCTTAATTTGCAGCAGTAAATGACAGTTTATATCAGCAAATAAAATATCTAAATCAGCATACAAAGATCTAAACTAGTTAAATAAATCAGCATCAAGATTAACAATGAATATAGGCTAAAAGATGGCACTTAAGAAGCTAGAGAAGATGGCTGTTGTAAACATGTGTTTTCTGTAGAAAATTGCAGCCTTATGGCTGTAGCATTCAATGGCATGCAACAACAAAATCAACAATGGAAGAGTGCCAAGAACTAGCCCAAAAGGTGCGCCCTAGTTAGTAGAGTAAGTGAGGAAAATTTAGGAGCTAGTCTAGGGTTAGTTTAGGAGCTAAGACTAGTAGTTTATCTAGATTAGATCAGCCCTAATGGTTGTAGGTTAGGGTTTGTAATATCAAGCAAAGTAATGGGAAGAGAGGGGACGCCCTAGTAGGGGAAGACTCCTCTCAATGAGGCAAATCAACTTCAAGCAAGAAACCTTTCAAAAGACCAAAAAATGCGTTTCCCAAGGCAATGCTTTTATATCTCCAATGCAAAAAAAAGGTATGACTAGTGCCTTTACTATTGGGTTAATGGAATCAAATAAACAAAGAGCTTAGAGAAGCTACCTCCTTGGGGGTATAAGCNCGACACAACCACAAAGCAAGTGCTACAACTTGGGAATCCTACATCCAATGTCACCTTGATGTAGGTCCCACACTTCAAGGGTGACTAGGTCACTCTAGGGAGGCGATCTCGGTGACCCTAAGGGGATTGAGATGGAGATGGAGATAAAAGGAAGTGAAGCCCCTAGAGGTCAAGTCTAAGTGGGATGAAAGGTGGGAAGAGATGCCTTGTAAGTCAAGTAATTGTTGCCCCACAGGTATAGTACTTCTTCGAATGATTGTACCTGCTCGAGACACAAGAAAAGACACTTTGCAATGATATATGTTAGTTGGATCAGCAAGTTAAGCTTGCTGTCCTTAATTTGCAGCAGTAAATGACAGTTTATATCAGCAAATAAAATATCTAAATCAGCATACAAAGATCTAAACTAGTTAAATAAATCAGCATCAAGATTAGCAATGGCACTTAAGAAGCTAGAGAAGATGGCTGTTGTAAACATGTGTTTTCTGTAGAAAATTGCTGCCTTATGGCTGTAGCATTCAATGGCATGCAACAACAAAATCAACAATGGAAAAGTGCCAAGAACTAGCCCAAAAGGTGTGCCCTAGTTAGTAGAGTAAGTGAGGAAAATTTAGGAGATAGTCTAGGGTTAGTTTAGGAGCTAAGACTAGTAGTTTATCTAGATTAGGTCAGCCCTAATGGCTGTAGGTTAGGGTTTGTAACATCAAGCAAAGTAATGGGAAGAGAGGGGATGCCCTAGTAGGGGAAGACTCCTCTCAATGAGGCAAATCAACTTCAAGCAAGAAACCTTTCAAAAGACCAAAAATTGCGTTTCCCAAGGCAATGCTTTTATATCTCCAATGCAAAAAAAAGGTATGACTAGTGCCTTTACTATTGGGTTAATGGAATCAAATAAACAAAGAGCTTAGAGAAGCTATCTCCTTGGGGGTATAAGCCCTTTTACTTCCCAAGGCAAGTTTCTCTAAGCTAGGGTTTAAGCTAAGAGGGTGTATGCCCTTATACTTCTCTTAGCAAACCCTTGTATAATCAATGTGATGAAGCATAAAATGATGAAGACTATGGTGGGGGTGTATGCCCTTATACTTCCCACTTAGCTCCTATCATAACAATCCTTGACTTGAAAAAATGATAGCATAATAGTAAAAGACCATACCAATATCAAGAGAAATGCCAAGATAATCCACCATAAGAGCTAGAAAAACATCATTCAAGGCTAATGCTGTTGAGTTTTGGTGTACCTCGGGAAGTGGTTCCATTGTGGTTTGGAGCCTCTAACCACAAGCGGGAGATGTTGGTACTCTTGTACTTTGTACTTTATGTCTAATTTCACTTTGACATAGGAGATTTAAGTCAAAAGTGAAATTTGGTCATTTTAGCCTAAAGTGACTATTAATTCACTTTGTGGGTGAATTGAGGGACATAAAGTGAACTATGGAAACTTAACCCAAAGTGGGTTTTGAGTTGGGATTATTGTGGGATGATCTCAACCACTGATTAGGAATGGCTTGGGATGATCCTAGCCATTCACTTTTAGGTTTCCTTATGATTTGCTCAAGGAGGGCGCAAGGGGCCTAAGGAGGATCATTCACTCTTATGTTCACTTGGATAGCTTGAGGAGGAGCATGAGCATGAGGTTGGAGGCATTGGAAAAGGGTAGCTTGGGCGCTTCTATTCACGGAGGAGCTATGACAGCTAGAGACCCTATTATTTAGTGGTGATCACACTTGCTTGGAGGAGGGCGCACCATAGGAGGTGGGCGCACACCTAGCAGGGAGTAGCTACAGTTGGAGGAAGTCAGATCTGTTTGTTTCAGTGGAGAGGTAGCACACCAGAGCACATTTTTGTGCAAGGGATTCTTCTTCAAAGCATCCAGGATCAAGGGCGCTTCACTTGAGTGGATTTGGAAACAAGAGGAAGAGGGCACTAGTCTTGGGCGCATTTCTTCCTGGTTCCTTTGGAAAGTCTCGAGAGGAGCTTGCTTTGTATACAGGTTCCATTATATTGTATTTCTTGTTGTATCTCATGCTTTAGACACAACTTATATATACTTCCATTCCAAACTGGTTTTCCCCAGGGGGGTTTTCTTCAGGGTCATGTTGACCAAAAATACCTGTGTTCATTTCATGCATGCTTAGAGTGTAGATTAGGTTACTTGTGTTGTTAATATGTAGAGGAAGTGTTATTTGTTTTGTATTATATTGCATGTGCTAACTTTGGGTTACGAAAAACACTTGCAAGGGCACCTCAAAGAACACTTAACCTACAAAAACTATGGGCAGAAAGTCACTAAACTGTTTGCTGTCCTAAAACAACAAAGGACAGTTTTGAAGATTGAAACTTAGAGCCAATCTCAAGGTCAAAGACAAACCTTAGTTGGCAGCCTCAAAGGACCTTAGTTTTCTTGAAGCGCCTCACTCCTCCATCAACCATTCATAAATATAGCCATAAACAAGTGCACAAGAGATAAAAAGAGCTAAGTGTAGCGCAAATTTTAGATCCAAGTCCTCTCACAAGTTGGAGAGTTATGATTCAAATGAGATCTTATGATCTCTAATTATACAAAATGTAGCTAACATAGTTTGTCCACAAATTAAGGAGTAAAGCGCAAGATTAGGGGTCAACAACCCTAATCTTGCCCCCTTAACAAAGTAATATTAAACAATTCACTTAAAATTTCAATTTTTGCACAAATTAAGCCCTAATTTAGGAGGACGTCCCCCCTTTAGGGGACGTTTTGCCACTTTGAGGAAGTTGTTGATGTTGGAGAAGCATGGCTAGGCCTCCAAAGGCCACATGCCAAGTATCTAAACACTCTCATCACGGTGAAGACCCTCTCCTCCTTAAAACGTCCATGTGTCAAAAGAGTGGCACCTCACCAACATGCCCTAGCCCCAAAAGCATGACGTCAAGCTAAAAAATAAGACGTTTTTCCCCTCCTGGGCAAATCGTTTGGAAAGTGAGGGCTGGGCTATGTCGTCTAAGTCATTATCATGTGAGGCCTTCCAAGTCTGATTTCTCTCATCTGGCATGCAAGCCCTTGGCATCCAACCTGTGCGCTTGTAGCCACATGGAAGTCCAAGCTAGGCTTGTTCTCCCAAAATTGTCCACGAACTAGGTCCTGCAAAGGCAAATGAGCATGCCCTCCAAGGATCTCAACTCATAACATCATGATAAGTGAATCCAATCAATAAATAATCCATCTAAGCATGTGTATCAAAGATCACTATATCAAGCAATTAACAACTCAAAGACACTATGCAACTTGTCAAGCTTGAATATGGGAGGGTTGATGAGGAGTCCTATTGGATAGATCTTGCCCTAGGTCAAGGAGAGTTTCCAAGAAATCCCACTCTAAGCCATGTAAAGTGGATGAAGTGGTTGGGGTCAAGACTCAATGGGCATAGGGCTCATGACATACAAGGGGTCGTAGTGTCTCATTCACGGCTGCCTTTGTAGAGGGTGTGTGTTACCTTCGTCTACAATGCACTTTTTCCAAACCCATCCATTGCCTTCTATCTTTCTTTCTTTATTTTCTTTCAATATAGCATAAAAAAAGGTTGAAGGTCATTGCCCTGGCGTGGCGACTAGGTGGTGGCAATTTCACCCACAAATACCTAATGGAAATGAGGAGGCTGGCTTGTGATGAGACCCCCTTTCGCTTAGCCATGCAACTGAGAGCCATTGCGCTGGTTTGATGACCAGATGATGACAATGTCATACCACTAGATATCCATGGACGTGATAGGTCGGCTCGCGATGAGACTTCCTATCCTTCAACTAACCTTTCAAGCATTCTTTATTATATTGTGGGTCCCCTTACTCAAAGATAAGTGTTTCATTGCTTTCTTGGGTGATCCCTGGGCGAAGCATCTGGAAGGTTTATACAAGGCTTTTATCTTTTACCCAACATCAATCCCTCTGGGCCTTTAGCCCCTTCTTCCCATAGAATGAGGGACAACCCCTTCTTGGGTCAATACACCCTAAAATCTTAAGAGATAAGGAAATGGAGGGGAATAATGATGGAAAGTGGTAAGTATGGCTGGGAACGGTACGATGGCTCATTAGTGGAGTTCCCAGTAGCAAACCCATCCCCAAGGAAAATCACTTACTAGGGCACAATGTCAATCACCAAGGTGTGAAGCAGGGAAAAAGGCATAATGTCCAAGCATATACCATGAAATCTAGAGCAATCTAAGATACAACATAATCAAATAGCTTAAATATTGAAATGATGCTCACCATAATACTGACTTGTATGTCATGGAGCAAGGCCCACTACCTTTCGGAAGCCAGCTGGTGTGGTGGATGCCATCTACAAAACTATGACCATCTATGGTGGTGAGTGGGTTTTCCATTTGTGCAAAAGGGTACTGCTGGTCATGTAGTCTCTCGACACTCCATATCTGCAACCTGAGGTCCTCAAGACATGATCTCCTTAGGTATATGTTATCCCCTATCCTAGGGATAACTAAGGAGATCATGTCTCGAGGCCCACAAGTCCTAGACATGGAGTGTTGAGAGCTGGATGTCTTGAGCATGGCCCCAGAGGGCCCATCTTTTCTTCAGTGCAACCCATCTATCAACAACAACAATATCCATCCCACCGGCTTGGTTCGGATGTAGCTATAAGTCTTGCTCCATGAGGTAATGAGTTCGAGTATCATGGTATGTGTCACTCTAATTATTGAACCACTTGAATATGTTGCACTGAATTCTCCTTCATTTCATAACGTTTGCTTGGAAATTATGGTCTTTAACTTGCTCATACCTGGGAGGGTGACACGATGCCCTAGTAAGTTGATCTCCCTTTAGGATGGGTTGACATTGGGTTGGTCTATGAAAGGTCATCGTCCATTCCCTCCATACTTACCACTTTCCATCATTACTCCTCTCATCTTCCCCCTACCTTTGTTCGGGCAATGGGTTTGCCACACTAGGAAGGGTTGTACCTTTCCTTTTGGGAAGAAGGGGCTCAAGGCCCAGATGGTAAAAGTAGATGGCAAGAGTTAAAAGACAAAATGAAACCTTTGAGATGCTTCGCCCAGGGATTCCCGAGAAAGCAGTAAAAGGCTTCTTAGTAAGAAAAGAGAACCCGTAAGACAAATAAGCACTCAACGTATTAGTTGGTGGATAGGAGGTCTCATCATGAGTCGGCCTATTAGGACCATGGGCATGTAGCGGTATGACACTACCATCTATCTGGTCACCAAACCAGGGTAGTGGCTCTTGGTGGCATAGCCAAGAGAAAGGGAGTCTCATCACGAACCAACCTTCTCATCTCTGTGAAATGCTTGTGGGTAACGTTGTCACCTCTGGTCACCAAGGCAGGACAATATCCCTCAGCTCTTCCCTTGAAGCACAAAATAAAAAACAATAAGGTTAAGAATAAAAGGCATTGAATTGGCTAGGAAACAATGGAATCCATGATAAGGTGCAGCTTGCCCTCTACAGAAGCACCCACAAGTAAGACCTATATTTCCCTGTTATCACTGCACCCTATGCCCTAACACTTCCCATGTCACCTCACACACACTTACATGACCTAGATTGGCTCTCACCTGGGAAACACCCTGAACTTAAGGATGATTAGCCTAATAGGACATCTTGAGACCTTCTCTAAACCTGACTTGTTAAATTGCATAATGTCTTTGAGCATTTGTCTGGGTAAACGGGGGTTTGATGCACATGTTTGGGTAATTTGATTATTATATGTGATTGACATTGCTATAATCCCTGTGACTTATGAACCCTTGGAGGGTGTACTTGTTATTGCTGCAGGACTTTGCCCGATGGACATGTACATATGGGGGAATGATTAGCTTGGACCTCCATGGGGCTGAAAGCTCACAGATGGATGCTATGACCCCAACCAGGGGCAGAGAGACACTGGAGGCTTGCACTAGGAAGAAAGAAGGACGTTGCCCCCGAGATACTCTGGCAGGCCTAGACCCAGGGAGGTCTTGCCTTTCCACTAGGACGTTGACCCTTGAGAGCCCATGATGTCATCATTTTGACCCTAGACGTCATCCAGTCAGGGTTTGCATTTATGAGGGAAGTTGTGTGCTAGTCGGCATGTGTGGCAGCATTCAGGGCCTTTGGAGGCCAAATGTTTTGCATTTGAGGCCTAGCGTTCCACCCTAGGGGGCTAACGTCACCCTAGAAGGGCATGATGTCACCCTTGGAGATGAAATTAGGGTTTAATTAATGTCATTTATGTAAAAATTCAATTTTAAATGTAATTTGGCCATGTCGATCTTTTTTATGACCTAATTTTAATTAAAGGTCCTTGATACTATATAAATAGAGAGAGAAAACTCTCATTTTTTCATCATGAACTCATCACACAAGTGTGTGGTCTGAAATTCAATCCTCTTTAAGGGTTATTGGCTGAACTATTTAGTGCACAACTTCTTGGAGAGACAATTTTTGGTGTATTTTGGCATCTTTTCATTGTGGAGGATCTTCATCTAGGGTTTGGCTTGATTATTCTTGGTGAAGTAATTAGAAAATCTGCAATTTGTTTATGTTATTCTATACTTGTGGTAAATTTTACTTGGCTCATGTTAATTATTATGAAATTGCTTGCTTAAAACTGTAGGAGAGAAACATAAGTTGCTATCTTTCTCTCTATAGTTTTCCGCTTGTTTAATTTTCTCAAAGCGCACCTTGTTTATAAGTAGCTACTAGAGCCCTAAATGCTAGCACTCTAGTAGCCCTACTCTAATTGCCTATTGCAGATATTATTTCCAAATTGTCTAAGGAAAGAGAAATCGCTAGGGCCTAAGTTTCCATACTTTCTAGCCAATTATCTCTTAGGACTTGGATGCTTGAGGCCTTGGGTTACCAACACCTCTTCCATCCATTCCATCTCCTTTGACTAAGTACTATTATTGCTATTTTGCTCTAAGATTTGCTGCTGCTATTGTTGACTCCATACACCCTAAAAGGCACTAGTCCCACTCACTATAGTGATTGATTGATCAAACAACTCTCAAACTATCATCCTTGAAACTTTTACTAACTTTAAACAAGACTAATCCATTGACTAACTTGCTGCTGTTGCAAAAGATTGATACAGCCATCTAACAGCAACAAATTCATCACAAAAGTAACATTAAAAGCTGATTAGACATTGCCAACTTTGCTTTTGACAAGTTGTTATCATTCTGTCAACTTAGAGCTATATTTTCTTGTCATTTTCAAGCATTCTTAAGGCATAATTGTTGTGGCTGTTACAAATTATTCATTGCTGTTATAAATAATTACCTTGCTGCATTTTTACATCAGCTTGCTTATTTTTCAGAGGTTCATGGTCTTATGCAACACTAATATCACATAGTACTTGGAAATTGCATTCTTTTTCTATGGTTGTCTTGTTCTGGGCCGGTACCCCTTATTTATCTTTGCTTCATCTCTAGAAGACACAAAGAACCATTAAACTTGGCTTTCTTGTACCTTTTACCTTAGCCTTCTCAAACCCTCAGGTCACTCGGGACGTCTCCCCTGGGGTACTGTGACATACTCCTAAATAGAAAAGGGGTTTCCTATTAAGGTGATAGTGATAGGTCACTCCCTGTTACGCCAATCTTGTGTCCACTTGCTTTTGGCTTTGGGTAAGTACAGATTGTGCGATAAAAATATCCACAAAATGGGGATAACATCTAGCTCCTACTTGGGGACATGTGCTTGTCGTAGATTGCATGAGACCGCAACATCTTGTGGTAGACCTGTGCCTACAAGGAAACATCAAATTGTCAAGTGCATGATGGCCTACTCATCCTTGTTCTCATATGATCATAATCCAAACCAACTAAGCTAGAATAATTTTTTTTTGATGTTTTTTCAATAAATTCTAAGCTAATCATGAAATCAATAGTGCAAGTAGAGAAAAATGAAAATGAAATGCATCTAAACTAGTATGAGCAATCAAGATGCAAGTGTAGGGAATCAAAATGACTTACCTACTTACATGGGGCACGAGCCCTGAAGAAGTCATGTGCCACCCTGGAAATAATGTTTGAGGAGAGATCCATTTACTAGTAGTGGCATCTTCCTCCCTTCTTTCGTGGATAAGTAGAAAGAGTCTGGTCCGGACACTTCCTCTATTTTGTAGGGGCCTAGCCAAAGATTGTCAAACCTTTGATGCATTCCTGGTTTTTCTCTTCTTTTGTCCCACATTAGGACTTGATCACCTTCCTTGAAGTCTCTTTGTCTTGCTTTTCGATCAAAAGTTCCTTTTACCTTCTCTTGATTCCTTGCCATTTGATCAAAAGCCATTCTTCGAGTCTCATCCAATTCTACAAGCTGATCGATTCGCCTCTGCAATGCTTCCTTATATGTACTGAATTGTTGGGCTATTTGTAGTGCTGGAATTTGGAGATTTATAGGAAAGCGAGCCTCAAATCCATACACCAACTCAAAAGGAGTCCTTCCGGTGGAAGTCTTGGTGGTTGTGCGGTTGACCCACAAGCCATACTTGATCTTGTTGTCCCAACTCTTCTTTTTCTCTCCAACAATCGTTTTCACAATGTTCATGATGTTTTT
>JASDQU010588656.1:4043-33207 GCA_032191745.1 Picea mariana
CCTCCAGAAGGCCTACACACTGCTCCAAGACTCCCTCGTATTGGATCTACATCCACATGCCCTCAGGAACTCTTTGTAGCTCTGCCTCCAATCGGCAAAGAAATTCCTCTATCACTCTACTAGCCTCTTCCGATGGAGCATGTGAAGGCCCCACACCAGTTTTATCATATTTACACCTCCTACCATCTCTATCAGCATATGTTGGCCTCGCACTAGCCTCGTCCCTCCGATTTCTATCACCTACCTGCAGATCCCCATGCAATGGTCTCTTAGGCCCCTGGCAAGCTGACGCTCTAACCAACTCCATCTCTCGGCCTCGTGGCCCCACATCTTCACACACAACAAAAAAAATATAGCATCAACATCCATCCATACATAAAACATATGCTAGACTATCCAAAACATCAAATACATCAACATACCTCTGTGGTCCTGTTGGGCCCTTCGTTTTTGAGAAAGAATTGTGCAAGTGTTGGTTATGCAACCTCCATCAGAGGCTGGAAGGAAGAACAATAGAAAACATTTGTGGAAGCCAACACAACACCAACTAAACAACAGACAGTTGCAACATAACAATAATATGTGCAAGCCGAACAAGAAGATATAACCCAACTATACATAGGACAAAATATAATTGAAAAAGGGTTGATTGTTTGGCGGGTTTATTACTTCACTCATTCTTTTTTGGTCATTAGTTGATGTTGTTGAGTTGAGTTGTGTCAATTAGAGCCAAGTCCATGGGCATTGTCCAAGGGTTTTTTGTAAATCAAGAAGAGTAGAGTCTGTAATGAATGTGACCTATTGGCTGGGAAATCAAGATTTTGTGGTTGAGGTCTGGAGCCAAGAGTCTGTACTGTACTTTCTATGTAATGTTGAGTTTGTAATGTAAGAAAGATCTTTGACGATGATATGAAGAAGAATTAAATTTTCAAATCTGATGTGTCTTTACATGGTTTCTTATGCGTTTTAGTCTTTCTGTATAGCTTATGAGTTATAATTTATTCTCTTATGGTTAACTGGTGCTCACAATACCAGTAGTTTTTGTTCTTACATTTAGATGTTTCTGATCTGATAATGTTGATTGCACAAGAACTAAAGTGAGTTCTGAGTACTCTATGGATCTTCTGTAGACTTCTCCCTGCCCTTCCCTATCTATCTGTCTCAACAGTGCTTCAAGTGAGACTTCTTCTCTTCAGAGGGGATGAAAATGCCAACGCTCTAGACTACACGGTGCCTTTTGTTGGTAACCTGAGAAGGACCCTAGTCTGAAAAAACTCACGCCAACAAAATGGTTCCGTTTTCAGGACCCATATTAAAAGGAAACTTGTAGGAAGAATTCTACCGTTGATCCATAGATCTGGCATCGATCAATGGTGGGAAAGAAACTGTAATGCCTTCATATGGAAAGAAATGGAACTAAGAAGAAAATCGGTGGGAGTTACTTGGGAAGCAATCTTTTACTCAGAAAGATCAAGTGACCAGTAAAAAAATTTTCTGGGTTAAATTACCAAAATAATTTTGTCACTAGATCAAGAGACTCCAAGAAGCTCGAGAATTCCATGGGCGGGTCAAGATGATCTGTGCGTGGGATACCGACAAGTTAGCATCACTCCAAAGGCTGGATTGTCCAGTCATGAGGGTCGTAGATTTCTGGGTTACTACCACGATAAAAGGATACATAATCAAATTTGCAGCCGAGAACCACCAGTCTTTCTTGCGAGCTGAGTAAGTTTTCAAGAAAGGAACAAGGGGATGACTTGTAAGAGAGATCCCCCTGTAGATTAAAGATTTCTTGTTGGAGGAAGGGATGTTGATTATGTCCCAGATCGAGATGGCATTGTAAACACCCTCGCTTGGGGTAAGGCGAGACGAGGTGAGAGTCATGGAATAAAGAGAGGGGAAGGGTTCTTCAACAAATGGGGGGGAAACAACAAGAAATGGATTTGAGAGATGAGTGAGCCTTGAAGAGAGCCTCCATATTTGAGAAGTGGTGGTGCGTCAAGATCAAGAAATCTGCAAGACAGTCTGAAAAGTTGAGGAAAGAAGGAGGATCGGGAGAAATAGAACAAAGACAGATGGAAGAAATGTAGAGGATGAGAAGATAGGAAGAACTGGCCAGTCAAAGGTTAAATGAGAGAGAAGCAAGGAGAGAAAGAAGTCCCCAGGAGGTGGGATGAGAAGGAGGAAGCACGAAGGTAAGAGAGGAGGAAATCAGCATGAATCTTGAAGGAGAAAGAGAAGATTCATCCCTGATAATAGGAGAGATCGGGAATCCAGCCGAAGAGATCATCCCAGTGGAAGCTAATGAGACCCCCAAGATCAAAGAGATCTGCCCCAAAGCTAGTGGCACCAGCCCTGAATCACCCATACCCCAAGTTCCGTCAATACAAGAAGTAAGTTCTATACTACCTTCTCATACAAGTTTTGTTCCAATACAATTAGTTAACCAGTCACAACCAGAAAGTGAGAGTACAGGGAGGATATTGGGATCCCCTGGTAGATCGCAAGCAGGACTGTTAGGGTTCACATTGATACAAACAATAGGATCAACAATGACCAGCCATGCGGGAGGTTCGATTGCCCGTTACCCAAAATTTTGGGGTAAGGGAGATGAAGACATTGAACAAAATTGGTTCTTGTGCGAAGCCATCTGAATATCTAGAGGGACACTAGATGCGAACACGTTGGTCGAATTCCAGACTACCCTGAGAGGTTGCACTCTCAAATGGTACATGAAGATCATTGAACCATGAGTTCCAGGGACACAATGTCAAGCGTTCACCCTTTTCCAAGTATGAATGAGGTTTATAGTGGAGTTCACATTGCCCCAGTTAGAACAACATGCTTTTTCTGAGTTGCATGAAATCCAACAAAGAGAAGGTGAATCAACCTAAGAATACATCCAGAAGTTCAAAGATTCCATAGGGAGGTTGGCACACCCAATCCATGAAGAACATGAAAGGTAATGGTACATTCAGAGGCTACTACCTCTCACTTGGATCCCGCTAACACAATAACAGATAGCCACATTGACAGACACCTTGGAATAATCGATGAAGATTGAAGCCATGGCGGGATACCGTGGAAGCTTGAGAGTAACCCAACACCTAGTAGACATGAATCTAGTGCAACTACAAGGACAGATATCATCCCTTACAAAAAAGATTCAAGAACTGACGATACCCAGACCAAGACGACCATAGGTTTGGTGCACTAGATTCTATATGGAAGGTCATTTGGCGAACGAATGCCCACGAGGGAGAGGGTTGGGACCTCCCCAAAATTTGTTGGCAACCCCACTAGGACCTACAGAAGGAGTTGCACAAGTATCGATGAACCCCTTATTTCACCATCCCGCCCCATGTCACGCGTTCCCAGGAGGTCAAGCAGCACTTACAATGGAGTATTGTGAGATCTGTCGAAACTACAGGCATGGACCAAGATAGTACCCCATCATGCAGAAATATTCGATGTTACCAAACACAGTCCACTGCGAGTTCTACGCATCTACCACACATACTACCAACCAATGTAGGGCATTGGATGTACTGGCAGACAGGCTAGAACGAAAAGCATTCAGGGTAAATGAAAACCCTCAGGGACCAAGACGAGGCCGAGGAGGCGGAGCTGGTGGAGAGTTTAGAGGAGGAAGAATTGGTGGAAGAGGACCAAGAAGATGTTATACCTGTGATGAAAAGGGTCACTTGGATAGATATTGTCCTCATCCAAGGTGGTCATTTTGTTCTCACTGCATAACCAACGAACATGCAAACAAAGACTTTCTGGAGCTAATTGTAAAATGGGAAGACAGGGTACGAAAAAGAGGAACTAGCCTTATTAGTTCAAAGATCAAAAGGATTTCTAAAGGACAATTGTCGAATCTTAACATCATCACTCAAGGAGGCACGAGGACAAGAGTTGATGATGATGCTCTACCCCATATTCAGAAGGTAGTACCTAAGGGAGACAGGTATGACCCCCTAAAACAAAAACTGTGCTTTAAATATGCCATAGAATCCTTCCAGAGAATTCCTAGTTGTGAAATGAAAGAGAACCCCCCCTCAGCTGATTGTATATCCTAAGGTAGCACAAGTACCTGCTTCACCCCCTGCACCCAGAAACCCTATAGGCATATCAAGACAACTTGAGCAGCATCAAAATGTAGTTGACATTTGGTTGCAATTATTCTTTGACATTCTAGGGAATGAACAAATGACAAATAATTTGCACAATGCACTGTACCTAGTCTTAGGAAATGAAGAAACCTTCGAAGCAAGGATTAGGGTTAACCTTCCTGAGAAGAACACTCAGAGAGTGCAACAGAGAAAAGTAAGAACTGAAAAAGAATTCTGATTGATAGCCCAGTTAGATGACTTTGAAATTAAGAACATCATGCTAGACCTAGGGCTAGATGTGAACATTCTGCCCAAGAAAACCTGGGAAGCCCTAGGAAAACCAAGACTAACATATTCCCCAATTCAGCTAAGAATGGAAAAACAATACTATATATTTTCCGTAGGAATACTAGAGAACGTGGAAATCGATGTAGCATGAGAAAAAATAGTGGCTGACTTTGAAGTCATTGAGATCATGGGAGACAAGGACCCCTAGCCTGCGCTACTTGGCATCGATTGGGCCTACGACAATTACGCAGTAATTAAATTAAAGAAAGACACCATGAATTTTGAATCTGTGGGAATCAAGGTAGTTCAACCTTTAGATCCATAGGAGTATACCTAGACCAATTGTACACCATAATAGCTAGGACAAGAAATGATTATATAAATCCTACTACGGATGGATCAGTAAGCTAGAGAAGTACACAATCAGTAGACGAAGACTCAGAACTAGATTTTGATAGTTGGAAATAAGGTTTGAATGAAAGATTCTCAAGAAGGTGCACAACTATCAGAATAACTAGATGGATTGGGACTGTAGTCAGAGAACACCTAGTATATGATGGCACCTCATACCTAGGAAAATTCTTGGAAAGCATGGAAGAGAAAGTGAGAGAGGATCAATGAATCTCGGTACTAGATATCGCTTTCCAGAACAACCCTGCCAGATGGTGGGCTACGCAAAAAATTGCACTTAAAACTTGGGATGAGGTGAAGCAAGCTCTCAAATACAAGTTCTGGAATAAGGAACAATTGGAATTAGAGATACAGACAGACCCCCACGCCGTGCAACTGTTCATCGGAGAATCGGACCCTAGAATACACATCGAAGAATGTGTGAAACAATGGTAGGTTGCAGAGATACCCTCTCTCTTCTGGGTTCAGGTATTCCCCCATTCCCTAGGACAAATTCTGAAATCTCGGTTTATACATGAGGAAACCAGAAGACAGACCAATGATTGGCGAACATTGGCAGCTCAATTTTGCAAAGACTTCTCATTCACAAGTAAGTACCCTGAGCTTGAACCAGCCCTACAAAAGATTAAAGAAATTCTTTTTACAGCCAATCATGACAAGAGATCAGACTTTCTATTATGTCCCAAGCGTACCCAAGAACTTCAGGCCAAACTCCACTTACCTGTGACTGGAAAGCCTATAGAATGATATCAGATTAGCAAAGCTTCAGAAATCCTAGATGAATTAGAAGAAATGAGAAACCTAGACTTCAAAGAGACTGAGGGAAATAGGGAAATCCAAAACACCATACCTAGCCAGACCGATAGTTCCTACAATCACCCGTTAAAACTACAGAGACTCAACATAGGGACCGAGGAGCAACCCAAGATAGCTTTGGTGGGAGATTACTGGGATGAGAAAACCAATCAGGAAATACAGACCTTACTGCGAGAATACGAAGATTTGTTCCCTAAGACTTTTTCAGAATTAAAGGGATTCAAAGGAGTTTTGGGAGAAATGAAGATTGAGGTAAAACCAAGATCCAAGCCTGTCATACATAGGCCATACCGTCTTAACCCAAATGTAAAAGAAAATGTTAAAAAGGAGATTGATAAGATGTTGGCAACATGTCTTATTTTTCCAGTAGAAGAAGCAGAATGGGTCAGCCCAATAGTCATTCAAAGCAAGAAAGACACTGAAGACATTAGAGTATGTGTAGACTACAGGAGCCTCAACTCTACCTATGTGCATGACCCTTTGCAACACCCTTTATCGATGAGGTCCTAGAACAGGTTGTGGGGAAGGAAACATACTCATTTACAGACGGATTCTCAGAATACCATTAAGTTAGGATTTTTGAATAGGACAAGAGAAAAACCACCTTCATCATTGAATGGGGATCGTTTGCATATAATGTAATGCCATTTGGTTTAAAGAACACCCCTACAGTTTTCTCCAGGATTGTGATAGCATCCTTTAGAGAGTTTATCCACAAGTTCATAGAGGTCTATATCGATGATTAGACAATATATAGCCTACTCAAGGAACGTGTATCACTACTAAGGCTAATGTTTCGACAGATGAAGAGAGTTACAAATATCACTAAACCTCGAGAAGTGTACATTATATGTGCCACACGAAAATTTGTTGAATCACATAGTCTTCCAAGAAGGAGTATTGGTAGACCCAGCTAAAGTATCAGTCATTGTGAATATGCCACCACCTACAAGTTCTAAACAACTGCGATCCACACTTGGACACACAGGGTATTATCGTCAGTTCATCCGAAGATATGCCAACATTACTGCACCTCTGGAAAACCTCCTGAAAAAGGTTGAAACATTCCAATGGACTGCCGAGTGTGAAAAAGCATTTGAAACACTTAAGTAAAAACTCATCACAGCATCGATTTTGATATTCCCAAACTGGGAGAAATAATTTCACATCCATGTGGATGCTTCAGGTATTTCCTTAGGAGCTATCTTAAAACAACCATGAGATGGAGCTATGGATCACCCTATATACTTTACGCTTCAGAAGCTATCACAGGCAGAGAGAAACTATACAACGACCGAAAGAGAAGGCCTAGCGTTGATCTATGCTTTACAGAAATTTAGACACTATCTGTTAGGATCTCATTTCAAATTCTTTATTAATAATTCAACATTAAAATACCTACTTAACAAACCTGTGTTGGAAGGAAGAATTTGCAGATGGTTGTTGTTATGTCAGGAATTTTCCTTTGAAGTCATCATTAAGCCAGGATGATGAAACGTTGGACCCGACCATCTATCCATACTAGAGTCAGGAGAAAGTGGTGGACTAGTCGATGATCAGCTCCCAGATGCACATTTGTTCAAGATTGAGGCAATACCAGAATACCTGGAGAACATAGAAACCTTTCTCATCACAGGGGCCTTCCTTGAAACATATTCCGCAACCCAGAAACTCCATATGTTCGTTAGAGCAGTAGATTACCAGTTGATCGCTGATCAACTGTATAAACTAGGACTAGACAGTATCCTCAAGTGTTGTGTCCTAGATCATGAAAGGGGGGATATACTCTGGGAATGCCATAGCAGAATTGTAGGAGGAAACGTAGGAGGAAAGAAAATGGCACAAAAAGTTCTATAGGCAGGACTTTGGTGGGCAACACTTTTCAAGGATGCAAAAGCATATGCTAGATCGTGTGATGTTTGTCAACGGGTGGGAAAACTGTCACGTTGAGATGAATTACCACTACAACTAGCTAGAGCTCTACAAGCATTTGAGAAATGGGTAGTTGACTTCATTGGGCCCATCAACCCCACAACCAAACATTCGAAGTAAAGGTACATCATTACTGCAACCAACTACCTTACTCGTTGGGCTGAAGTAGTAGCGGTACATGACTGCTTGATAGATACAGCTGCTAGGTTCATTTTTGAGAATATCATTACCCACTTTTGATGTCCTACGAGCCTAACCAGTGATCAGGGATCTCACTTCATTAGCAGAACTATAGCAACACTTACCATCGAATTTCTGATTCAGCGTTGTTAGGACCCTATAATGTACCTTTTTGTTCACACTTTTTGCTATCATTACATCCTTTTCCCACTCACATTTAAGCTTAAATTATCACCTTAACCTATCTTTCCAAATGTATATAACGTTTTTTCTATTTGCTATATGTTTAATTTGTTTTACGTGTAATTTTACATTACTCTCATATTTAGCCATCGATCAGAAACATATAGTTGCTGAAACAGTTTGAACTACAGATTATAGTTGTTGCTTGAAGATCCATTGCTGAAATAGTCAAAAGCACGCAAACCCCATTGCTGAAACAGTTTGTGGTCTGCGATGTTGGAACAACAATTCACACAATAGTAAGAAGGAGTTTTTACACTGGCCGCATCAGCCGCACCTTAAGCCAGCATTAACCATTACTGTTGCTTGAGACCACGTTGCTAAAACCGTCAGAATGCAAATCCCGTTGCTGAAACTGTCTGTGATTTGTGATGCTGAAATAATATACAACAACAGTAACAAGAAGATAAATAAAGAAGTTGTTACACCGGCCGCAACAGTTACACCTCACCCAGCACCATTCCAACTATTGTAATATCATTTTGTTACGGGAGATCAGGATATCCTATTCCAGTATAGAAGATTACATCTGACTAAGAATAGGATTCGTATGTGAACATGTAATTGGATGATCAATTGTATTGAGAGGATTCTCCTCTTTAAATAAGAGGAAATCATCATTAGAGGGAATCCCTTTTTTTGGATAGAAAGGAATTACAGAGAATGACGTGTTCACTTTGGATATTGTAACATGATACAGTTGACAAATGAATAAAATATTATTCTAAGCATTCCTTCCTAGTTCCTTTCATTTATGGGGAATCTTGTGAGAAGGGAGGGCCCACCTTCTTCATAAGATTCACTCATTAGTTCTATAGTGTGTTAGCATTATTTTTGTTGATGCCTTTATTAAACTTTGTTTTGCTGAAACTCCACTTTACTGAACTATGTTTTGCTGAAACTCTGCTTTACTGATTGTTACATTGTTTTCATACAATTCATGCTTGGGTAACTATTAATCATTCTGATTGGTAAATCTTCTTGATGAATTTATGAAAGTGTGATAATCAGAGACAGGTGTTGAATATTCTTGCTTGGGGAATAGGGTCCTATTCTCTGTTATGAGATAATTAGCCTTCAGTACGCGTCAATCATTTTGATTAGTAATGAGTTCATGAAAGTGTGATAGTCGGAAACAGGTGTTGAAGATTCTTGTTTGGGGAATAGGGTCTTGTTCTCTGTTATAGAATAGTTGGTCTTTTCTTTTGCAGTATCTTGAAATATTTATTTCCTAAGTTGTTGTTTCTTAATGTAATCCAAGATTCTTTTGATAATCATCTCCTTAAACTTCGAGCTTTGCAATAGATAGATTACTTTTCTGTAATTCAAAGTAGAACTTCAGTCTGTTCAGGGCAAGGTGTGATTAATGTACTTTTACTACAACTCTAGATTTCTTTTGAGATTGAGCATATACAGTGTGTGATTGCCTTTGAAGTAAACAGACTTCCATGGGTTGACAATTTATGTAACACTTGATTGTTTAGTTAATAAGAAATTATAGTGACCGACATTTTGGCGTCGTTGCCAGGGAAGGCAATTATAGATTTCAAAAGAACTTATGTTCTTTCAGGTATACAGATTTCATGAGAGGATGTAGAGACCCCAAAGAAACTAACCCTATAGGTGGCAGGGGCAGAGGACGGGGAGGAAGAAAGACTTTTATTGACGAGATTATATCAAAATCTGAATCTATTGCTCCTCAGCAACCAAGCTCTTGAAAACAAAAATCCCAACCTTCCTTTCAAGCAAAATTTGAAATGGGGAAAGAGATTTGGAGTCCTGAGACAGTTGAGAAACCAACAGGAAACATTGAGGATCGAGCAAGTGCAGCAGGGGAACAAACAGAAGAAACCATGGATGAGTATAATGAAGAACTGCATCATGAAGAATAGGCAGGTCCTGAAGGAGAGGTAAATGATGAAAACTCTTTTTCCACCTTAGGATTTCCTATTGGTGATATTCCTAGAGGAGTAGCTCCCATGAAGAATATTCCACTCTCAGCTTTACCTAAATTTCATGGTTTATCTTCAGAATATCCTAATGAATTCCTTTTCGAGTTTGATATATTATTCAGAAGTTATGATTACATTTCCAGTGCTAAAAAATTAAAGCTATTTCCAGCAACACTGAAAGGAAATGCATTAAGATGGTTCATGAGTCTTGGAGGTCATGTAATCACAACATGGGATCAGATGAAACAAAAATTCCTGCATAAATACCAAGACTATTGCTGAACAAGAGAAAAAAGAGAGGAATTATTCAAGATGATACAGAAAGAGGATGAAAATATGGAGGACTTTGTAGAAAGGCTACAACATAATCTACAAAGATCTAGTCACCCTGATGTAAGTAAAGATATTCTTAAAACAATATTATTAAAAGGAGTAAGGGATGACTGTCTAGATATGTTGAATATGCTTGGAAACGGGGACATATCTAAAGAATCATATGATGAAATTGTTAACCTATGTAAAAGATGTTCAAGAGGAGCTTCAAGGAATAGATCAAATAGCAGGGATACCACATTTTCAAGAGTTGAAAAATCAGCCAGTGGAGGAGCAACAAGCGCCGAAATAGGTAATTTACTTGAGGGTTTTAAAACTGAAATGTTAAGCTCTTTTGCCTCACAAATTGATATCTTGTAGATTCAAAAGAAACAAGCCGAAGCAGAAGAAACTATGTCCATCTTTTGTTCCAAATGTAGAGATAAGCACCCACGAAGGGAATGTCCATTGGACAAAAAGCCAATCTGCATCATTTGTGATAAGGATCATGAAACTCAACAATGCCCTTCTTTACGAGGAATCAAGGTAGCATTACAACCAACTGATGAAGAAGCTGAAGTTGTCTATCTGTTGACACAGAGAAGGCAATGGCAGTCGCGGGGACAAGGTATGAATCCTAATATGCCATTTACATCTTCTAATCATTGGAATAACTATCCTTATTTTAATCAAACAAATTACCCTCCCTATAATCAAATGCAATACCACAATCAAATGAATTACCCACCCATGCAACAAACTAACCCTCCCTTTGTAGATCCAACAATGTGGACTCCTTGGCCTCCACAACAACAACCTTACCTTAACCAATGGAATCCAAATTGGAGAGGTCAACAACCCTTGTTCCCAAATCAATTACCTCAATCACAATTTCTACAACCACTCTCCTTACCATCAGGCACTCCTCCAAATAATCAAATGATGAGGCCCCAAATACCTGTACAACCTAACCCTAACCCCAATAATAAGGCTGTGTAGTGCATTGATATTCAAAACTAGCCTATACTTTCTTTTTTCCCCACGCAATGCAATGATATTCATTTACGATTTGGGAAAATAGTAGAACCTATCATTGTTGATGTTACTTCTTTTGATTCCAATAAAGAGGAAACAAAAAAGCATGATGTACCTGAAGAGGTACAATCATCCTCCAACATTGCTACTGAAACAACAAAACCACCATTTCCTGAGCGTTTAGATTTGACTAAAATGCCTGAGCCACCTGCTTTCAATCTTCTAGAGGAATTGCAAAATCTTTATGTCAAAATTCCACTATTACAAGAACTAAGAGACGTACCAATCTATGCCAGAACTATGCGAGACATTTGTGTTAAGAAACCCGGTAGGAAAACTAAAGATCCCCTCACAGTTCATGTCATGGGTGATTTGTCTTCACTAATGTTGGGTAAAGTTCCCCCAGTTAAATATGGTGATCCCGACCATCCTACCGTCTCAGTGCAAATTGGAAAAACAATAATTCCTTAAGTACTAGTAGACTTAGGCGCTGCTATCAATATTATGACTCTTGAAACCTCACAACTGTTACAACTGAAGAATGAAATCAGAGACACCCCAACCATTCTAGAATTAGCTGACCGTTCTACAAGAAAAACGGAAGGAGTCATTGAATACCTAATCATCTCAGTTGAATCCTGGAATTATCCAGCTGACTTTGTGGCATTACAACCTAAAACAAAGCTGGGGGGCCACCCTCTAATTTTGGGCAGGCCTTGGCTAGCTACAACAGACGCTTTTATCAGCTGTAGATCTGGTTCAATGACAATTTCCAATGGATATGAGACTAAACAACTTACCCTCTACCGTCACGCTACACCCTTGATTAATAATGACAATTCTTTATGGGTGGAATTTGATGATCAAACTACTCAACCTATCTTGACTATTGGACAAGCCTTAAGCCTTAAAGATGCCACTGAGGATGAAGTAATTAATAATTTTATTTGTGAACCTTCCTCCATGACTCCAGAAACTCATAACCAACTAACTGCACTTTTGGAGTCAGATAACCAGGAAAACCCTAACTCTAAAAACCCACCTCAAACATCATCCACCATCTCTTCTAAAAGTATACCAGTAGAAATTGAACCTGGTAAAACACTGAACATAAACCCCAACCTAACAGATGCTAAAACACAACAATTAATGAAGTTACTTCTTGAACATAATGAAGCATTCACATGGGACTATACAGATATGAAAGGAATCTCTCCCAAACTATGTACTCATCATATCTATATTGAGGAAGATTGTCGACCGCTCTGCTAATCTCAATGATGAATGAACCCTAATTTAAGAGAAATTCTTAAGGAGGAACTTGAAAAATTGATTAATGCAGGGTTTATATATCCTATATCGGACAGCGAATGGGTTTCACCATTGGTAATAGTTCCTAAGAAAAATGGGAAATGGAGAGTATGTGTACACTATAGAGCCTTAAATAAAGCCACTCAAAAAGATCACTTTCTATTACCATTCATTGATCAGGTGTTATATAATTTGTCAGGGAAGAAATTTTTCTTCTTTTTAGATGGTTTCAGAGGGTATAATCAGATCAAAATTGCACCCCAAGACGAAGATAAGACCACTTTTACTAGCCCTTGGGGAACTTTTTCTTATAGAGTCCTCCCATTTGGACTATGTAATGCACCAACAACCTTTCAAAGAGCAGTTATAGGAATCTTTTCTGATATGATTAATGACTCAATGGAAATTTTTATGGATGATTTTATCCCTTATGGTGTTTCTTTTGAGGAAGCACTACAAAACCTTGAGAAAGTACTTAAACGATGTATACAATCCCACCTCTCCTTAAGTACAGAAAAATGTCATATGATGATGAGTGAAGGAATAGTGCTTGGACATTTTATTTCATCTCAAGGAATCTAGGTGGATCCATCAAAGATACAAGTCATTAAAAATATTCCTATTCCCAAAACCCAAACAGAGGTGAGAAGTTTCCTAGGACATGCTGGATAATACAAAAGATTTATCAAAAAAATTTCCAAAATAGCTTCTCCTCTGTTTTTGTTACTGATGAAAAATGTTGAATTCAAGTGGACTAATCCTTGCCAGGAAGCATTTAATACACTCAAACATCAGTTATCTACAGCCCCTATTCTAAGAGGACCTGATTGGACACTTCCCTTTCGTATATCCTCTAATGCTTCANCAGATACTACAATAGGAGCTGTCTTGGGACAAGAAGAAAATCATCTCCCTTATGCTATTTACTTCATTAGCAAGAATATGACTCCTGCTGAACTTAACTATACAGTTATCGAAAAGGAATTCTTAGCAGTTATCTATGTTATTAATAAAATTCGACATTACATCACTGGCTACTCTACTCTTGTCCATACTGATCACTTAGCTATCAAATATTTAATGAACAAATCTATCACAAATGCTTGAGTCACCAGATGGTTACTATTATTACAAGAATTTGATATTACAATTGTAGATAGACCAGGAAAAGAAAATGTAGTTGCTGATTTCCTTTCTCGGTTAACACTTGATGATAATACCCCAGTAGATGATTCCTTTCCTAATGAATATTTATTTGCAGTATCTGCTCACTCACCATGGTATGCAGACATCGCTAACTACTTGGTTGTAGGGAAGTTACCACCACACCTATCCCACCGAGAGAGAAGAAGAATCATTCAACAAAGCGCTCGGTATAGCTGGATAAGTGGGTGTCTTTTCCCAACAGGACTTGATCAAGAAATCCGAAGGTGCATTAGAGAAGATGAGGTTTATGATTTACTAAAATCTTGTCATGATGGCCCTTGTGGAGGGCATTTTGCTGATAAGAGAACAACACATAAAATTATCAGGATGGGGTATTATTGGCCCTCACTTTTTAAAGATGCAAAGAAATATGTTCGGGCCTGTGATAGCTGTCAAAGAATGGGTCGACCTAATCATAGAGATGAACTGCCATTAAATCCCCAGGTAGTACTCAAACCATTTGAAAGATGGGCCTTATACTTTGTAGGACCCATTAACCCTCCATCCAATCAAAAAGTTTATATAGTGGTCTGCACAGATTATATGACCAAATGGGGTGAAGCTAAAGCACTCCATAGAGCTACTGAAGAAGCAGTTCTAGATTTTCTATTTGAATACATCTTTATCAGATTTGGAGTGCCGAGAGAATTAGTTACAGATGGAGGACCTCCTTTCACTTCTCACGGTTTTAAAGCCACCCTTCAAAAATATCATATTCACCATAGAATGACTACACCATACCACCCCCAAGCCAATGGACAGGTGGAAAGCACAAATAAAGTAATAGAAGCCATTCTCACAAAAATAGTGAAGGAAAACAGAAAGGATTGGTCTCACAGGCTCCCCGAAGCATTATGGGCTTACAGAACTACCTGGAGAAATACTACAAGATTCTCTCCCTATGAATTAGTTTATGGAAAAAGTGTTGTCTTTCCTGTGGAATTTGAAATCAAAACCTTGAGGACTGCTTTAGCTATCAACCTTGATTTGACCGATGCATAGACAGTCAGGTTGCAGCAACTTAATGAATTGGATGAAAAAAGACTAGATGCCATTCATCAGACAACTATGATTCAACAACAAAGATCAAAATGGCATGACAAAACCATCAAGCATAAGCAATTCCAAAAAGGTAATTGAGATTTACTGTATGATTCTCGGTTTAAAGAATTTCAAGGGAAAATACGTACAAGATGGCTTGGAACTTACGAAGTCGACACTATTTTTCCCAATGGAACAATAAAGCTCCTCACAATCGATGACTCTAAAACACCGTTACTAGTGAATGGTCATCGGCTCCGTCTGTACCAACGCCCCATTTCCAAAGAAGATTTTAAGGCCACATGTGTGGTAGACTCACATTATCTCTTTTTAGAGGGGCCTCCTACCCCTCATTGCAATTAATTCTTATGAATTTAATTCCTTTAGTATTAGATTAGATTTCTTTTACTAATAATCCCTGTCAAGGAATGTCATGTTACAATTGATTCTTTTGCAGATTCCTGATCAAAGAAAAGGCCTACCAAGAAAGGATGATCTTACTTCAAGAAGATCCAAGATTCATTTGTGAAACACTACTCCCCCTTTCTTCATCACGTTCCAGCAACATTTTTCCTCATTTTTCGCCCTTTTCCCCATTGCTGAAACACCACTGTTCAACAATTTTTCGCCCTTTCCCTATTGCTGAAACACCACTGTTCAGCAATTTTTCGCCCTTTTCCCCATTGCTGAAACACCTCTATTCAGCAATTTTTCGCCCTTTTCCCCATTGCTAAAACACCACTGTTCAAGCAGTTTTTCCCCCTTTCCCCATTGCTGAAACACCACTGTTCAACAATTTTTCACCCTTTTCCCCATTGCTGAAACACCACTGTTCAACAATTTTTTGCCCTTTTTCTCCATTGCTGAAACACCACTGTTCAAAAATTTTTCGCCCTTTTTCTCCATTGCTGAAACACCACTGCTTAGCAACATTTCACCACTACTGAAACACCATTTCTTCAGCAGTATTTTACATTGTTAAAACATCACTCTTCAACAAACATTTTTCCTATTCTTTTCCTATTGCTGAAACACCAACTTTTCAGCATTCCCTGTCAATAAGCTCTTTCGCTCTCATACTACATTTTGTCCTTCCATGACCCTCTCTCATAATTAAACAAACCCTTGATACAATTTCTCTAATAAATCAAAAGTCTCCCCCATGGTTACTGCAGAACTATTATGGACATGCACTATAGTTTTTTGAAGTACGAATCAAAGGTAAAGATGAGGTTTGTAAACTTTATATGTAAATACAATTGAACTATGGCGAATGAGAAGATCCTGACTCATTATTATCACTCACTTAAAATCATTATTTTAGCCGTACTTGGGGGGGGGCGGGGGGGAATATCGAAATCTTATACCATCATTTCACACGAACCGACTACCGTCATTCCTTTTTACCCATCCTTTCATTTGTTTTCACCACCATTTGTATGCCTTCACTCGCAAAACTTACTCTGTTCAGAAGCAGTTACTTGACTCTCGAACTGTGCATTTTACTGAGCTGTTAGCTATGGGAGGCCCTGTGATACGGTATGAACCTACCACGTCAACCCTATTAGAATTCTATCCAGAAGTCTATCAATTTTTTTTGCATGTAGGCTGGTTGGGTTATTTTCAAAGGCTCCAGGGATTTGATCAACAATAAGTTCTTCAATTTGCTCGAAATCTTAAGGAAGATTATTCCATTGTTCAAGGGGTTTGGATTCCAGTCACAAAGGATGGTATAGCACAGGTTTCGGGTCTCCCTGTCACTAGCATTCGCTGGTTCAGTGGCAAACATATTATCCTTAATGCCCAGTGGTATTTTCTCTTTCCAGGAGAACAAATCGAGCCTAAAGGCCAGGGTGTTCAACTTAGCTCATTGTCACCTCCTTGGCTGAAAGTTACAGAGTTTGTAAAGCACTATCTCACCTGTGAAGGCCGATACCAGGTAGTCTACCAGTACGATTTTGTCTGGTTGCCTCATTTACGACATGCTAGATTGGTGAATATTCCCTACTATCTGCTTGGATGTCTTAGAAATATGTCGCATTACTGTAAAAAGGCTAAAAATCCTGCCCTTTCCCTCACCCATCACTGTCTCGCTCAACTACTCATCCAAAAGGGTTTTTCCCAACAAAACCCTCCCCTAAACAACCCACCCATAGACCCTCAAGAAGCTATTGAACATCCTGAAAATCTTCAGGAGCAACAACCACAAAACCTTCCAGACCCTCCAAAAATACCTAACAGTCTGCCTACAGACCCAATTGATCCAATTAACCTTCCTACCATACCAAGCCCACCCCACATCTTACTAGAATCATCTACTCCTACCGTTCATATCCTTAGCGATGATTTTGAACCAGACAACTCTCCCTGCCCCATCACTGAGGAAAAACCCACACGCAAAAGAAAGAAGCAAATTCCTCCTTTTCCCTCCTTTTTACAAAGAAAACAAACGAGGACCTCAACAAGAGTAGCCACTACTGCCACTACCCTAAACCCCCAACCCATCTTGCTAAAAGCCCGTACACCTCTACCCTCCCAAATTCCAAAATTTTTACTTGTCCCACCCATGGGCACTGAAACACAAGAACCAGAGGCCCAGTGTACTGCGACATCATTCTCTTTAAATCAAGTAGCTGAAACACAAGAAACAGAGGCCCAGTGTACTGTGACATCATTCTCTTTAAATCAAGTAGCTGAAACACAAGAACCAGCTACTCATCCAGTAGATGAAACACAAGAACCAGCTACTCATCCAGTAGCTAAAACACAAGAACCAACTACTCATCCAGTAGCTGAAACACAAGAACCAGCTATAGCTGTTACACAAGAACTAGCTACAGCTGAAACACAAGAACCAACTACTAATATTTTTACCAAAATACAAGAATCAGATGCCCAGGGTGCTGCAACACTACTTTCTCTACATCAAGAAGCTAAAATACAAGAATCAACAGCCGATCCTATAGTTGCTCCACAAGAACCATCTAGTGCGGTTGTGACTGTTACACAAGAACCAGTCACCCCTCTTAATATACCCATGAAATATCAACAACCAGAACCAACAATGGCCTCTGTCTTACAAGAAAATGAGTTCCTAAGGTCTGAACTGGAAGCCTACAAGCAAGAGCTAGTAATGGTAAAGGAAGACTACTATAAGGAACTTAAATTGTATACCCTAGCTCGCATAGCGACCATGACAGAGGAAAATACAAAAGAGAATCAGTGTAGAGAGTATATGTGCAGTCATTGTGGGGACATTCATTATCAAGAAGGCTACAAGGTAACTCAAATTCCAATGCCTGGAGCTTCCCCTTCACCTACGACTTTTGCATTCAAAGAAGAAAACCCTACTATTACACAAGAACCAGTAGGACCTTCCAAAATTCAAAATGAACCCTGGCCTACAACAATTGCTACATCTGAAGCCCTGTTTTTATTCATAAAGCTGTACAAACACTGCCTATTGATGAATCTACCCCTCCTAGCAAGATCAACACCCATACTCTTGTGGAACGAGCCACTCAGACCCTACCTCAACCTATCACTTACGATGCTGAAACACAAACTCAACCATGGGATGAGTAGGCAATAATGGACAAATGGAAAAAAGAGTCTGTTGTTACACAGGACAAAAGCCTACAGGAGCACAGACTACTCTGGCTAAACCACATCTATTCAAACTGGAAAGATTTGGAGCAGACACGCCAAGAATACCGTGCCCATAAGAAGCAGAATACAGAGCTAAAATGCAAATTGCTCTTGATGTTTGGCTTGGCACAAAAATTATTGGTTGCAAGGAAACCATCCTCCAACTACTCTCTTTTCCTTATAGAACGACTTACGTTTTTCCAGATTAAATCAATCAAAGAAGGTAGAACCCATGTAGTGTTAAATCCAGTAGATTTTGTCAGAACTTTTGCAGAAGCCTCTACTATTGATCTACACCTCCTATGTGAGGTATATCTTCATAACAAGGCCATCCCTAAGAACCGACAGCTTAACCTTAACCCTATTGTCAGTGATATCCAGATTTGGGCACTCACCTCCTTCCTTAACAATCAGATTACATGGAAGAATGAATTCCTAGCTGCCAAGTATAATGAGGATAACCGCCTCCTTTGGATACAGCTAGAACCATAGAACGTTGCCACCTTTGTTGTAGAGTATTATCAATTTTTGAAGAAACCAGGGATGATTCAATATATTCGACAACTACAGACAACAATACTTCAAGATTGTCAACATTTTATTAAATCCATAGAGATCACTGCCCTACAAGAAAATAACATGTTTTGGCAACAATCTTCTGAGAAAAGATAGGAACACAATCCCTTTAGTCCTACCAATCTTGAGACAGCAATCTCCCGGGTACCTAGCTACATCAAATGCATTCAACAATGTGCTGAAAGATGGATAGGTTATCAGTTCCATTTTCCTATTATATGGATGCCAGTGGAGAAATACCAAGTTCATCATAAGTTGCCCAAGAAGGCTGAAACTATAGTTTGGCAAATGCTACAACGTGTTCAAGGATTCAAAGCTCCAACAAACAACACTTTCCATAACTACTGCTTAAGTAATTTTCACACTCAGAGTCAGTATTCAGATTCTGATTAAGATTGAAGTTTCCTGAGGACATGCAACCTTTTTAGTTGGGGGGGATGTTAGGACCCTATAATGTACTTTTTGTTCACACTTTTTTCTATCATTACATCCTTTTCCCACTCACATTTAAGCTTACATTATCACCTTAACATATCTTTCCAAAGGTATATAACGTTTCTTCTCTTTGCTATATGTTTAATTTGTTTTACGTGTAATTTTACATTACTCTCATACTTAGCCATCAATCAGAAACATATATTTGTTGAAACAGTTCGAACTACAGATTATTGTTGCTGCTTGAAGACCCGTTGCTGAAACAGTCAAAAGCATGAAAACCCCATTGCTGAAACAGTCTGTGGTTTGTGATGCTGGAACAAAAATTCACACAATAGTAAGAAGGAGCTATTACACTGGCTGCAACAGCCACACCTTAAGCCAACATTATCCATCGCTACTACTTGAGACCATGTTGCTTAAACAGTCAGAACACAAATCTCGTTGCTGAAACAGTCTCTGATTTGAGACGCTGAAAGAGTATACAACAACAATAACAAGAAGATAAATAAAGAAGTTGTTACACCAGCCGCAATAGCTACACCTCACCCAACACCATTCCAACTATTGTAATAGCATTCTGCTACCGGAGATCAGGATATCCTATTCCAGTATAGAAGATTAGATCTGACTAAGAATAGGATTCGTATGTGCACATGTAATTGGATGATCAATTGTATTGAGAGGATTCTCCTCTTTAAATAAGAGGAAATCATCATTAGAGGGAATCCATTTTTTTGGCTGGAAAGGAATTACAGAGAAGGACGTGTTCACTTTGGATATTGTAACATGATACAGTTGACAGATGAATAAAAAATTGTCCTGAGCATTCCTTCTTAGTTCCTTTCATTTCTGGAGAATCTTGTGAGAAGGGAGGGCCCACCTTCTTCACAAGATTCACCCATTAGTTCTGTAGTGTGTTAGCATTATTTTTGTTCATGCCTTGATTAAACTCTGTTTTGCTGAAACTCCACTTTACTGAACTCTGTTTTGCTGAAACTCTGCTTTACTGATTGTTACATTGTTTTCATACAATTCAAGCTTGGGTCACTGTTAATCATTCTGATTGGTAAATCTGCTTGATGAATTTATGAAAGTGTGATAATTAGAGACATGTGCTAAATATTCATACTTGGGGAATAGGGTCCTGTTCTCTGTTATGAGATAGTTAGCCTTCAGTACGCATCAATCATTTTGATTAGTAATGAGTTCATGAAAGTGTGATAGTCGGAAACAGGTGCTGAAGATTCATGTTTGGGGAATAGGGTCCTGTTTTCTGTTACAGAATAGTTGGTCTTTTCTTTTGTAGCATCTTCAAAGATTTCTTTCCTAGGTTGTTGTTTGTTAATGTAATCCAGGATTCTTCTGATAATCATTTCCTTAAACTTTGAACTCTGCAATAGATAGATTGCTTTTTTGTAATTCAAAGTAGAACTTCAGTCTGTTCAAGGCAAGGTGTGATTAATGTACTTTTACTACAACTCTAGATTGATTTTGAGATTGAGCATATACAGTGTGTGATTTCCTTTGAAATAAACAAACTTCCCTCTGTTGACAATTTATGTAACACTTGATTGTTTAGTTAATAAGCAATTACAATGACCAACAAGCGTCACAAGAGAAGTCCATACCACCCACAGGTCAATGGAACAATTGAAGCCTTCAACAAAATCTTGGAAAATGACTAATAAAGGTCTGTTGTGCAAACCAAGAGGACTAGGATGATAGAGTTCCAGTGGTATTATGGGCGTATGTGACAACCACAAAGAAAATCCATAGATATACACCTTTCCAGTTGGTTTACGGAAAAGAGGCAATGGTTCTTGTAGAGTTCATTACACCAAGTCTGTATATTGCACAAGCCACATGTATGACAAACGAAGCATCGGTGGCACAGAGACTTGCGGAGCTACAAGAACTTGAAGAAACTAGATTTCTAGCAGATTTCCATCAGTCGGTTGAAAAGGCGAGACAAAAATATTGGCATGACCACCACATCAAGACCAAGGTACTTGCACAAGGGGACAAAGTGTTACTTTATGACAGCCGATAGCAGACGCACCCTAGAAAGATGTGTATGCACTGGTTGGGACCCTTCATAGTTGTGGAGATATGACCATCAGGAGTAGTCCAACTTGCGTAGATGGATGGTATGCTACGATCGATATGGGTGAACGATGCTTACCTGAATCCCTACCTATCTTGAAACTGAGAAGAGTGGGAGTCGCTCCAATCCGACGGAGCTTGTACACTAGTTGGATTTGAGTTTTGTTTTTTTTTCTGGAGTTTTGTAAGTTCAGTTAATAATGTCCATGCATGCAGTGTTGTGCCATAATACATAGTTTATCTATTTTGTTTAAGTGTTGGTTGATACATAATTAACAAATCAGCAGTACATAATCTAAAGCATGAGAAAGTCTAGTAATATCCATCATTAAGGATGACAGGGACAACCCTTGTGGTCGATGGCACCCCAAATCCAATTCCAACTAGAGTTAAAGGCCATGCACACCCATTATAGTCACAACCTTTAATGTTAGTCTTGTACCTTGACTGTCACCCGTTAAGCCATAAAGTCACATTATGCCAAGATGCCATCGAACTTCACACCGGGACACCCACCCATCAAGAATAAAGGTCTCAATTCGGCCACGTCTCTATTCCACTCAAACGAGTAATTACTCACATTGCTCAATCGAATTTCCCTTGATCAAACCATCCCATCGGACAAATCACACCCTGTTGCATCCATAGAGTCATCATGAGGAGAATTTATTGTTAAAACATACCCATTAAAGCTAGACAAAATACTCTCAGAACTCAACCGAGAACATATTGTTTCTCAAAACAAGCATAGCCATTTCACCACTCAGCAGTGTGAACCAGTAGAGACCTTCGAAAAATCCGAACACATAGCCTAGCTCTTATCTACCACATAAATGCAAATGTCGAGAGCTACAACAAGCCAAATCACCATGATGAAAGAAGCAATACCAGACGAGATCTGCGAACCCTAGGTTGAGATCATAGGCGACCTCAAAGGGAAAGTAGAGCATGTCAATATGGTCAACCTTGACCTCACAGATTCAACTTTTTTCCCACAGATGCACCGAGATGTCTTTTGGGAGTTAGCCTCGGATGGAACTGGAGATATACATTTTATATTGAAAAAGGAGTTCATTAATTTGTTTAACTCCACCATCATGAACCTTAGAGACTTACCAGTCTTTGACACCACAGGCGACATGGTGCGTTTTACAATCAACAATGGCATAGGATACGACAACCACGTGAGAAGAAATGGAGCAAGTCCTCCAGAACGCCCAACAATGTGCAGAATTAATGCATCTTTGCATCACTAGAATAGAGGTACTGATGCTTCTACTCGAAGATCTAAGGCTGAGGATCGCACCAGTGCCACCTACAAAGGAGGAGGTAGAAACCCATTTGGACCACTCAATATCTAGCGGACTCCCTCTAAAGACGAGATCGCCTACTGATGCAGATCCTTCAACTACAAACCTGGTACAGTGGCCAACAATGCAATTATTTGGGCTAATCAGAGCCTCCACAGATCAACTAAAGAAAAGACTCCAGGACGTTGAGAGCTCAGCTGAGCTCACCAAAAAAGAACAATTAGTTGAACAAGCATGTAGAATGGCATAAAAACATGACAAAATCCTAGCCGAACGCAAACTAGAAAAGGCCCAGGAAAAACTTGCAGAAGCCTGGCCCGAGATCCAAAAGGTTGCACCCGACTTACTAGAATCTAGTGAGATAACAGAACTAGAGCAATGGATCGAGATGATACAAGTGGCATGGACATAGCTTATGACACTCACAAAGAATATACAAGCAAAGTTACAAAAAGTCCAGCAAGAAGTAGAACAACAACCTCGACAGCTATAGGAAAAAATGCAGAAGATAATACTGCAAGGTAACAATGCCCAAGTGGCATTACACAAATAGACTACGATATGCACCAGAATTTTTAAGGAAGTCAACGATTGGATGGGTATCATCGCTCGATGAAATAAAGTCTTGGAGGAAGTGCACACAAAGATCTAGGTGCTCAACGAGGAAGTTGCAGTCACAATGGACCCCATGGAGTAGTAGCAAAAGTTTGACCAAATTCAACAGGCCAATAACAAATTAAATTCCCTCTACGAAGCACAGTCAGTAGCCGAGAAAGAGTTGCATGATTTTTTACCGATGATTCAAACCTCCTATATGCAGATGCACCAGGTTGATGCAACAACTCACTCCGAATGGAACTCATTGGTTGCATCCAAGCCAAATGTGTACAACAAAGATATGACCCAACAGTTCCTGGCCGAAGCATCACTCCTTGCCCAGAAATGGCAGGACAAATTTGAAAACTTTCGTGGAGTAAAGCACAGGGCATTAGAGCTCATTCCAAAATTGGGCCCTTCATTTGAAGAAGTGAAGGAAGAAAAGACACAAACAAAAGATCTCAAAGAAGAGGAAAACTTGGATTAGGGAAAGCAAGAGTTGCTCCTAGACAATGCGAAGGAACCAGGTGCTTGACTCGAGGACGAGTCAAGGATTGTGGTCGGAGCCTGTTAAGCCCTTGGTTTTTGAGAAATAATTGTGCAAGTGTTGGTCGCACAACCTCCATTAGAGGTTGGAAGGAAGAACAACAGAAAATAGTTGTGAAAGCTAGCTCAACACCAGCTAAACAACAGACAGTTGCAACAAAACAAGAAGATGTGCAAGCCGAACAAGAAGACATAACCCAGCTATACATAGGACAAAATATAATTGAAAAAGGGTTGATTGTTTGATGGGTTGATTAGTTCGCTCATTCATTTTTTGTCATTAGCTGATATTGTTAAGTTGAGTTGTGTCAATGAAAGCCAAGTCCATGGGAATTGTCCAAGGTTTTATTGTAAATCAAGAAGAGTAGAGTCTGTAATGAATGCGACCTACTGGCTGGGAAATCAAGATTTTGTGGTTGAGGTCTGGAGCCAAGAGTTTGTACTGTACTTTCTATGTAATGCTGAGTTTGTAATGTAAGAAATATCTCTGACGATGATATGAAGAAGAGTTAAATTTTCAAATCAGATGTGTCTTTACATGGTTGCTTATGCGTTTCAGTCTTTCTGTATAGCTTATGAGTTATAATTGTTGCTCTTATGGTTAACTCATGCTCACAATACCAGTAGGTTTTGTTCTTACATTTAGATGTTTCTGATCTGATAATGTTGATTGCGCAAGAACTGAAGTGAGTTCCGAGTACTCTATGGATATTTTGTAGACTTCTCCCTTCCCTTCCCTATCTATCTGTCTCAACAGCGCTTCGGGTGAGACTTATTCTCTTCGGAGGGGATGAAAATTCTAGCGCTCTAGACCACATGGTGCCTTTTGTTTGTAAACTGAGAAGGACCCTGGTCTGAACAAACTCATGCCAATAGGTCCCACACCTCTCCAAGAGGTAAGACCATGTCAGGCTCCTGATGATAGATCATCCTGCCATACGGGTATCATAGGATGATCTATGGCATCTGATGCCACACACATGCTAGCTCGACTATAAAGTAATGGCCACACTCCCCACCCCCATGATGAACCAAGGTCGTTGCCCATCACATCAATCATGGATCTTGTGCACCAGGTGCATCCAACAAAACGCTCGAGCATAAGATAGGCACCCTCTCCAAGAACTAGGCCACCAAGATTGAACCAAAGGAAAAATATCCTAATTCTACAGCCCAACACACGCTAAGTTGCCCCACCATATTGGCATGTAGCATCAAGCCCCAGGAAAAATTATCTCCACCCAGTGCCCTCTGCATGATCCTCAGCTGACCACCACTGATCTGGTGAGTAGCTAGGGACCCATAGACCCGCACAATCATCATTGCAATGCAACGATGCACAAGGGCGTCCATTGCCCCAATCCTCACCACTGAGCCTGAAATAAAGTCCTCCTCGGTACAATACATTTGTGCTAGATTAGCCAACTAACCATCCCCTAGCAAAAAGGGATCAACAAGGAGATGGATTCCCCGAAAAGGGAGACCAATGAAGAAATGCACATCCTCTGTCGCAAAGAATGTGAGATGCTCCCCCCACACAATGAAACACTACAAATTAGTACTCCACATAGATATCAGAAACTGCAGCACATACTCTTGTGCCTGCAACAATGAGCAGTGAAAGAACTTTAGCAGCCCACAAGCTACCAAAGGTCCCCACACACCTGGCTCCTCGTCTCTCACCTCCTCTCTAAGGAGTGCCCAGTCTCTCTCCTTCCAGTGGCTCAACATCCTCAACTAGTCACCTGCATCGACATACACAACACTTAATCATACATCACAACCCATAAAAACACCCAAAGCTCAACAAAGATAAGTTTTTCCACTCCCTAGCTTTGCCTCATGTGCGTGGTTGTTTTCCTCACAGGTGCGGACATGTGCACGTATTTTCTTCACACAGTTGTGCATCAATGCATGAATTTTGAAGACACAGAGGTGAATTCATGTTCCCTTGTCACACACACAAATGCACATTCATGCAAACTTGTTCACTACATAGTTGCGCACACATGCAAAACTGTCAGAGAAACAACCGCGCACGAGTGCGCAACTGTGCTTCAAACATGTGTGCATCCAATGCACTCCTTTTTTTCCCATTTAGGTACCCCCGTGTGTGGCTGTCCCAATTACAGTCGTACACCCAATCACGGGAATCCTTTGATCGCCCGCGCAGTGGGGGGCCCACCCTCACAAAATCTCTCCATACGGCCATCCGTACGGCCCTGTCAAAAATAGAAATCCTAATTACTATGCAAGAGGATACGACCACTAACCTAACACTCACTAATCCTATATCGACTGGCTCAATCTCCCAGAATCTCCAAATCTCTTCTAAAAACCTCTCATCCACTCACTATGGCTGCAGGTAAAAATGAGGTGGCATTATGGGCCCTACAACTATATAAGTCCCTTTTGCCAAATTTTTGTGTTCAATTATAGGAGCTCAGAGCGTCCATTTCCCAATCTGTCTTCACCCATGGGATCAGGATCCCACCACCTACAGAGTCACATTCCCCGGGTCACCATCCATCCCCAACCCCGGGGGACCATTTTTCTCCCATCACACCCAAGTACACATACTCATGTTCCAAATTATCAAATAACTGTTATATATTCTTTCTCTTCATATATTGTTCATGACGGGTATTTGGTTTTTTATGTGTGAAGGTACTTGGTCATCACTTATCAATGCAGCCCCTTCAGGTATATTCTCGACACTGGCATGTAATCATTCCCTCTGAATATCAATTTCCTCTCCTAGTCACACCTTATGACATTTTCCTATAGGATCCTCACACCCGGCTCTACAGTACTATCACCTCCGTTGCATTTCAAGTATTGTCACCCAGTAGAATTCTCCCCCACATGAGTTGTCCCATTCATATTCCCCCTTGTCACTTTGACACTCATGCTACTTTCACCCCTAGGGATGGGAGTCCGGATAGTCTTACGCATTTCCAAGAATCAACCACATACTTCTTCTCCTCATTATGCTAGCCTTCCCAATGGAATCCCAAGATCTCTCATCATGGTTTACCCTTTGACTACACCCCCATAGTATCATTAACCTTCCATTTCATCCACAATCATTTTTCCCACCTGCAAATTTCCCTCCATTCATTTACCTCATACAGAAACCCACCCATGGGGCCCCCACCCTCCACCAGTTTTTTCAAGAAAATTGCACCATCACAAGCCAAGCCATCTTGCACTGGGGCACCCATTTCTATATCTGCACGTTTATCCCACTTGATTCTTTATTCATTTGGTAATTGTGAAAAGTCTTTGTTTCCAGCATTTACTTAGCTTTTTGTTGTTACCCTTGACAAACTTCTTTTTCTAGAAAAGAAACTTGTGTTACCCTTGGTTGGGGCATTCATTAACTTCTACTCTTGTTGACATCATCCATAAGTCCTGAGTATCCCACAGTCCATGTACCTATGATCTTTGAGTTTGTTCACTTTGTCATGCCTCTGGCACAATTTAACCCATGTCTAGTCATCCCCCTAATGCTAGATTCAGTTTCACGGTTGCTGCCACTCATACTTCACATATATCCCCAACCAAGGGAATTCTTGAGTCTCACCACGTCTTGACTTCGTCCATGCACCTCATCAGTTCCTGATCTCATCTAGTGGATTTCATGAATCCCTTTGCTTCTTAGAGTTGCGTCTCCCTTTCTATCGACATCAGCATAGTTTCCAAGAGGGTGATAGTATCTTGACTCTCATTCCCTTTACAATGAGGAGTCTCGGACGAAAGAGAGAAAAACACCATTGTTCTCTGTTGTTGTTGACCCCCATAACATTCAACTTCAACCCTATCTCATGTTACGGTGGGTCTTACTTTGCGACTATTGGTGTTCTTTTTATATTTTCCGAAGACCTCTGAAATTTGTTGGGCTATCAATGCCAGTGAATTATCGACACTTATTACAAGTGTCATCACCTCTTTTCAAAGTACGTTCACCATCATAATTTTCCTCTACCATTATCAAACCACCCCGGAGGGCGTTGCAATTATCTACATCAAGATACCACTTTCATTTATTGTCTTCCACATTTTGAGTTACATGACACAAGCATGGGGCATGCCCACCTCATTTGTACACAGTTTTATTTTTCCACACCTAGCGAAAGGTTTGGGTCCCACAGGTTCCCCTCTCCCTCCAATGGGTCTCTCTTGCAACTCCTCTCAACACTCTTTCTTACAATGGTACTTTCAGTAGAAGAAACATTGATGTATTTCAGCTATACATATGCTCCATACCTCACACATCAGGGGGCATCTATTATCACCAAAATTTTGTCTACAAAGCGGTTACAGGAATCCATCATTTCCAAACACCTATTAGTTCATTCATGGCCCAAAAATGCATTCCCAAAAGTCAAAAACTATACAACTGGTTATAAAATTAGCATGCGCTCAAAATATAAAGGAAGAGGGCACACGTGCGTTGAAAATGCAGGGAAAGTGCACATGCCCCCTGATGCATGATTGTGGACGCAAAAAGCTTCACACACATCATGACTACGCATTCATGATTATGGTCGACCTCCCACCCACTTCTGGTTCATCTCCCAAGTCGATTTGACCCCTAAATTCGAGTTGAAACTGAGTGGGGGACTGTTCAAAAACCTAAAGGTGCCCTAAAGGTCCCCTTGTTCACACTAAAGACCGGTTGGATAATGCCTCAAAGCTTTTCTATAAAAAGAGGCCATGGCTGCACTTTATTTTTAAGAATCTATTTGTATTTTTATGTTTCCTCTATTCTCTTACAAGGAACCTCCTTCCTCATTGGAGCATGTTATCCCTGGTTTCATGGAGATAACTAGGAGATCATGTCTCGAGGCCCACAGGTCCTAGACATGGAGTACCGAGAGCAGGATAGACCTGAGCATGGCCCTGGAGGGTCCATCCTTCTTTTTCTTTGCCAGATTTGTCATGTCAGCAATAGCAGCACCCATCACCATTGGCTTGGACTTGCATCAAAGAAGACTCTTGCTCCATGAGGTAATTGGTCCAGGTATCATGGTATGTGTCATGTTTGATCA
Source organism: Picea mariana (assembly GCA_032191745.1). NCBI lineage: Eukaryota > Viridiplantae > Streptophyta > Pinopsida > Pinales > Pinaceae > Picea > Picea mariana. The sequence continues at coordinate 33,158 of JASDQU010588656.1, forward strand.
TTATAACTTTCTTATATATGCATCAGGTTCCTTACATTTTGGACAACTGC
>JASDQU010588657.1:30019-46604 GCA_032191745.1 Picea mariana
AGAACAATAAGCATACGCTTTAGTCTTCTTGTTGTCCTCCAAAGCTTCTCCAAAATTATATTACTCAAGAAAAATGGTCTTGGAGAGAAATACTCCAAAACCCTTCAGCATAGAATGAAAATGAAATGGAATGAATGACTAGAGAGAGAGAGAAAAATCAAGTAGCATAACAATATCTCAAGATATGGTGAGTTGGGAGAGAGAAATGATATCTATTTATACCTGGAGAGGAAAACCTACCTCTCTTGGATCAATGCCAATTGTCCACCACCAAGCAAATGAGTAGATATCAAGGCTAGGGCACACCATCTAGGGTTTGAAAGCTAGATCTAGGGTGTAGAAAAATGTAGGAAGTGTTGGGATAAAGAAAAGAGGTGTGGGATGCCTTGGGATTGATTCCAAGGAAGGTGAGGGGTCTCAAATAATTTTTAAAAAATCATTTGTGGAGTTTCTAGATGGAGGGCGGCGTAACTCCTCTTGGAGGGGGCAAAAAAAGGGTGAAAATGAAGGAATGGAGGGGGATTAGTGAGAAAAAAGGAGTGGGATCACCCTAGGAGGTGATGTTGGGGTTAATGGGAGTCATAAATCATGAGAGGGGCCCCCAAATAAGTCACAACAACCTCCACCAAGGAAAAACGTCAATCTCCCTAAGGGGGCATGATTTTTGAGTGTAGAAGGTGGGTAAGGAGTTAGAATTGGTTGGAAAAGGTTGGGAGGGTTATGTTATGCTTAGGGAGGATCTCTCTAACCATCATTTCAACATTTCACATCATCTAACTCATTATTACATTTTTTACATCCTACCATTTTTGGACTTTAGCAATTAAAATTGTTGTTTTAGACTGACTCACACTCCGATTGGACTAACCCATGGCTAAAGTTGTCCAGCTGAGCTGAAACTTGGTCCATGGATTTAGGGGGTGCTATTCCATTTCTTTTGAGCACAAATACCCCTATCAAAAGTCCAAAGACCTAGTTTTTACAATTATTGCTCAAAAATAATTAAATCTCCAAACTTAGGGAAATTTAATTAAAAATTAATTAATTAAAAAAACTAATCTAGACTCGACGAAATTTTGTGAAACTTTCTAATATGTATTGCATGGTCATTTACAATGATTTCCCTATATATTTACCAAAACATAAGCCCACTAGAACGCCATTCACCACTCTGGAGGACATATGCAATGTGTGAGGGAAAAAATCAAGGGAAATCAGTAACGCTGAAAAGCCCAACTGATAACCTGAGGATAAAAAACCCTTGGTGAAAGGAACTCTCCTAGTGAAGTGATCCCAAGGTAACTGACCTAAACATGAATCATGTAGATCTATTACATTATTAACCCACGCAGGGGTGCATAAATTCCGATTACAAAAATAAGTGTTGGGCCAAACAGTGCCCTGTAGAACCAAAAGTCTTCGACAACATGTCATCTGATGATGCATCTCTTCATGGCACATGATTTGACCACCAGTGCTCAATGGGCGATCAACACCCACCATGGTGTGAACCATGTATATCTGGTGTCTCATGGTTTTCTTTATGCAGTGTCATTTATGTTATGTATTTGCCTAGTGCTTTGATTATGATGTGTAATGAATATTTTTTTTTGTTGCTTAAGTACTTTATTTATGTTAAAGGGTAAATGAATGATAGAATTAACTCACAATGCTAAGTTCTCAGGGTGCATAATCACTCATTGTTACTTCGCTTATCTATCTTTGATTATGCTCTGCGGTGTTACTGAGCTTAATAAACTAATGCATGTTCATTTCCTAAGTGTTAACAGAATATTCTACGAACTTCTCTTATCACATAATTGTGTCCCAACCTAGTTACAGACACATGTTTACTACAACCCCCCCTGCTTCTACCTCGGGTGAGACTTCACTTGCTTCACATGTGTTTCTGAAAGGGTCGGTAGTCAGGGTTTTGTTGGTGCATTGTTAAGCATTGAACCTTGGGTCTGCCCCTGTTCCAACAAGGATACAATGATAATTTGAAGACAACAAAACAAGAGAAGAAAAATGAAAAGGATGAAACCATCACTCCAAATCAATTGAACAACAAGATAGAAGACTATAATTCAGAATGAATGAAATATCAAGAATATCCTCTCCCATCAGGTATGAAATCAATAATTATGAAGGAAACTACAGAAGAATAGATCGTGAACCCATATGGACTACACCACAAAGAAGATCACTTACTTCCAGGTATCAAAATTTATTTCTTGGACATTGTTATACTTGTGGAAATTTTGGACACAAGGCAATCAATTGTAGAATCAATGAAAGGAATAACTAAGCAAAATACATGAATAGTGAAAATAGTAGATATGAAAATGTTTGCAGACCTGTCAACATAAATTATAATCCATTTGACCCATTAATGGATCAAAATATTGTATGCTATAAGTGCAATAATATTGGTCACAAAGAACAAGATTGCAGAGAGATGAAGGAAGATAAACCTATGCCAAATGTCCCTATACCAACTACAAGATAGAAAAGGAAAGAAATTCCACACAATAAAAACTGTTGAATAACATTGGTCTCTAAAGAATGAAAAAAAGAAGATGAATGGTTCATAGACAGTGGGTGCTCATCTCATATGACCGGAGATCAAAGCAAATCTGTCATCTTGAAGAAAAAGGGTGGAAATGTTGCATTTGGAGATGACTCATATACCAAAATACTTGGAAAAGGAATTGCAAAACTTGGAAGTGAAAATGTAAAAGCAGGAAAGGTCCTATTGGTTGAAGATATGAAGCATAATATCCTCAGTGTCAACAAAATATGTGATCAAGGATACACTCTTACATTTGACTCTCGAAAATGTAAGGTCAAAGAAAAGAACTCAGGAAGATTGGTTTCAACTACAACAAGAATAATAAATTGTTAAAGAGAGGGTGTCTACGCAGGTAGAAGAAGGAAGTGGTTTGAGTAAATTTAGTTTATCCCAACATACCCACTAACCCCGTAACTCATATCTAACGTGAATGATGTTCATAATAATTGTCATCATTTTCACAACAACCAACCCATCACTCCCTTAACTAATGTAACCACATTTGCAGTTGCATTCATTGACAGACCCACACTTACACCATTTGTTTCTAAACACCTCAACTCTATCCTTTGCTCAAGATTCCACATTCTGTGTCATAGAATTTGAGTGGGGGAGGGGTGTGTGTGAATCTTTCAAAGTCGATTGTACAACCTTGTTATCCTTCTGGTTGGTAATTCTTGTGTTTAGAGTTTCAAACAACCCGAGGGTCAACCATGGAAAGGAAATTCTGAAACAATTCCTATTGTTCTGGTTAGATGTGCTCATAGCAAAAAGGATGTAAATGTTGCGACAAGAGTATCCGGGAAAAAATCCCTCCTTTCGGGAAACAAGTCACGGGGATAATATAGACTCGTCTTATTCCCAAAAATATATCCATAATCCTACTAAGAAGGGAACCGAGACTTCCAGAGCGTAAGTGATTAAATCAAGTAAAATACAACCAGAAAATTCATCCAACACTACTGGCGTTTCATGTATGACTGCGTAAACGATTGAAACCCCAATAGAACCCGTGCATCAATGATTCACCGAAAATTACACTAACTTGCAAGGCTGATCCAATGATCAGGTCAACCATATGGATAAGGAGAGGAAAATTCGGTTTACAATAGATCCCTTGATATATATAAATTTCTCCACAATTTCCTAAAGAAAAATACACTCTTAAGACAATTTTTGAATGAAATCGGATGTTATTAACCAAACAATATCCATTTGGCATATATGCACAGAAATAATTTTATCCTTCAACCATATTCAATTATAAACTAATAATTTAAAAATACAAACCAGTTACGAGTTACCGTAGACCGAAGATCAAAATTGTTGAAGATGAGCCTCTCACCTAAATAATTTTGCGCCACTCCCTCCTTCGCTTGCTAATCGAGAGACTTCACCGGCACCTCCCAGCCAATGTTAGGGGTACTCTTCTTCCCCCTTAGCACCCTGAGCCATAAAGGAGGCATAAACACTTACAACCAGAATTCCTCTAGCTCCCATCTCGCCTAGCAAGGTAGATCCACCACTCTCTCTCAATATGGGTTTCCCAACTGTCAAAATTAAAGCTAGTCAAAAGTTCAGTAGCATAGCTATACCCATAACTCCTATGCCCATTCCTCATCTTAGTCATTTGTTTTATAGAATTTTCATAAATGACACATTCACTTGCGCAATTAATTCACTTTTTAAATAATTAATTAAGAATTATTTCCCCCATACATTTGTCACCCTTTCCCTTAGCTGCAGAATTAATTCCACAATTTATTTTAATAAAAGTCAATTTCCCTCACCCATCTTAAAAGCTCTCCTTAAATCACTCATATTTGTCTCTTTATTCCCCTTATTTCCATTTAATGACTAACACATTACTAAATTTGAGTTGAGTTAAAATATGAGTCTTCTCTTAGTTAGACTAGTGTTAACTAGACTCTAGATCCCTTTCTATGTGTAGCCATTCCTTTAGCTTTATTCCATTCTTACCTTAAATTCCAATTTGGTAATTACTTGCACATATGTGTATTAAATGAATCTTTAGGATTATTTTATTTTCCTTGATTTCTTAAATTGATTTTCTCCATCCCCTCAATATTTAATTTATAAATTTAGTTTTTAGTCTTCTTACTAACTTAGACTTAGGCTTAATCAAAATTTTATTTGCAAAGGATTAGACTCTTATAGGGATTATAATTAATAAATTAAATCCTTAATTAATTCATTGATCCGATAGTGCTAAAGATTTAAGAAGGTTGATTACTCACTCAAGGTTTTCTAGGTCACCTAGGTTCATTGACTTGAATTTTATTTACACGACATTCCCTTCAAGACGCACTCTGTGCTCCAAGGGTGCCACTTGATTTTGATTCAATTTTTAATTACGAGACGTTCCCTTCAAGACACACTCCTTTCTCCAAAGGTGTCACTCGCCTTTGATTCTACTTTTTAATTACGCGACATGCCCTTCAACATGCACTTTATGCTCCAAGGGTGTTACTCTCCTTTGACTAGTTTTGGTAATTTTCCAACCCTTGGAGTCAACAATCCATTCAGGACACCTTGAGATACTAAGGGCTTAAAAGGAATAAGGACCCTACCTTATTGTGTGCCCCTTGAAAAAATTTGTGAGCGAGTGTCTGAGTCTGCCTTCACGACATCGTGGATCTCTTGAACTAGATAAGAGTTAACCTACAATTCGAACCATGACAAGATTTCTAGTAGGATGTGTCAGGGACTCTGCTACACCTCTCCCTCAATATGTGGTCTATGTGCATGGCCCCTTTACTCATTATGTGATTCATATTAGGAAGAAATCGTTAGCATGCATCCATCAACGAAACATTGTCAATGATCCATAAACAACATCATAATATAATCGATCATATATCACATATTCATAAATTAAATACTCAAACCAATACAATCCACTCCCTGACTCAATCCAGAGTCCAAGGAGGTCCATTGATTCCATAAACATCCTCAATATGTCAAGTGTCCTGCACACTCAGGGGAAACTCATCAATAACATCTGCCAATACATAGATATCAAACAACATAGATCATAATCCATCAACATCATCATAAGAATCCATAAGAGAAATAGATAACCATATACTATAAAAAGATCACTCACACTCAAGTGTCCTCAAGGATAACTCAATAAAATGTTCTCGCAAGAGAGAGATGCTACATACACCCCCTCTTGTTTTAAACTTCGTCCCGAAGTTGTATAGTATATAAAAGGAAGTAAATAAAGCATATGAAAAGATATATACATGAAAACTATCAAATAAATATGGAAACTACTGGCACATATCATATGCCTCCTCTTAGGTATCCGAGTGTTGACTACAATTGTCCCACTGGACCTTGAATTGATCGACTATTCTGTGCCATAGCTATCAAATGTGATGGTCCAAAATGAAGATTGGCTCCTCCATGAGTGCACCCTCGTCCAACACCACAATGAACTCATTTCAATCTCATGTGTAGGATCACTAATGTAATTTCACAAAACAAATAAAAGAAAAACATCGTGCGAATGCCTCAAATAATGAGGCATAGCTAATCGATGGGCCATGATTCATTTCCTTTTCACACTTCGAAAGGCCCCACAACCTGGGAGAGAGTTTAACACCCCTTGCAAACTTAATCGAACTATCGTGTGGTTTCACCCATAAGAAAACTTGGTCGTCAACTTCCTAGTTCTGGTCAATGTGATGTGCATCAACATAACTATTTTGTTGATCTTGCATGTCTTTAAACCTTTTTCTTATCATTTACAATTTTTCTTCCATTTCTTGGATCATTTCTGGTCCCACTAGGAACCTATCCTCAATTCGACTCCAACTCAATGGCATTTGATATGGTCACCCGTAGAGAAACTCAAACGGTGCCATCTTAATGATACCTTGATAGATGTTGTTGTACGCAAACTCTACCAGTGGCAAGAACTCCTCCCAACATTTATGTTGGTCCAACACATACATATGCAACAAATATTCCAAAATTTGGTTCGTTCTTTCTGTGAGACCGTTTTTCTCAGGGTGATATGTTGTACTAAAGTTCATTTTTGTTCCCAAGGCCTCTTGGGAACTAGTCCACAATCGTCCTGTAAACATCGACCCTCTATCAGATATGATTCTTTTTGGCATGATAGATAGTCTCACAATCTTAATGAAAAAAATTCTAGATATGTCTAGTGCCTGATATGTCGTACACACATGAATAAAATGTTCACTCTTCATCAAAGTGTCAACTACAACGAAAATAGAGTCATGCCTCCTTGCCATCAAAGATAATCCAACAATGAAGTCCATTGAAATGACCTCCCATTTTGATTCCAAAATAGCATGTGGTTGTAGTAATCATGTTAGATGTCTACGTTCATTCTTCACTCACTGACATTCTAGACACCTCACCACATAGCTAACTATGTCTGCCTTCATCCCTTCGAGAATAATAAGGGCTTAAGGTATGCCCTCATCTTCGTGACTCCTGGATGAGCCATATATGATGCTCTATCAACTTCACTTAAGATCAAATTTCTCAATTAGTCTTTAGGAGGTACGTAAATCTAGATATTATACCTCATCAAGCTATTGTTCTCCACTATATATCCTTCAAACTTGGTACCGTCATTATGTCTTGTCCGATAATTTCCTTAACCTCTTTATATGAGGCATCATCGAACTGAATAGTTATAATCCTTTCTCTAAGATTCATCTGAAGAGGTATCACCGAGAATATGTGTGCTCTCCGACTCAATTCATTGGCCACTCTTTTCACCATTCATTTAATGTACTTAATCTCAAATCATATCTGCTAATTAATTATGACCAACGCTTTTGCTCTGCATTCAAGTAATTATGCGTAAAACATGTTGCATTACCCAATGCTCTATTTTTTTTGTTGAAATTTTCACCCAATCAAATAGTGTCTCCACAGTCTCGAGGACTACATAATGGACAATAACTCCCAATCATGCATTGCGTAGTTCTCCTCATGCCTTCTTAATTTCCTTGAAATGTAGGCGATCACTTGATTGTATTGCATCAATAATCTTCCTAAACCTTCCTTGGTTTCATCTATGCATACCAAGAAATCATTTTCCATGTCGAGGACCTTCACTATCGACATTTTCGTCAAGAACCCATTGATCCTTTGAAATTCTTCTGCGCACTTATCAGTCCATAAAAACTTATTTCTTTTCTTCTACAATTCCGTGATCGGATTTGCTATCTTTGAATAAGCTTCAACGAACCATTGGTAATATCCTACTAATCCTAAAATATGCATACTCCTTGTACGTTTGTGAGTGCATTACATTCCATAATATCCTCTACCTTCACTGGATCCACAACAATGCCTTCTCTGGATATAACTTGCCCTAAGAAATGAATCCTCGAGAGCATTTTGATAGCTTCCTATCATTTGTGTTCCTGTAAACATTGTAATACTAAGCACAAAAGTTAGTCATGTTCCTCCATAGTTCGAGAATATATCAATGTGTCGTCAATGAATATGTGAGATCCCCAAAATATAAAATATTTTTGAAATTTAAAATTGCTGGAAATTTATTCCGTTTTTAGTAAATTCGAATTTGGAATTTTTTTTTCATTTATGGCAATTCCGAATTTCAAATTTGGTAATTGTAATTAATTATTTTGACTGTTGGGCAGAGACCTGATTTGACCCAACTAATTATTTGACTATGACACTTGTATGGAAACAAAATATTTTACATTGATTACAAGACGACAAATGGAACAACCATGTTAAATTTAGCTGACCATGACTCCATGAGTGGGGAACATGTTGGAACTACCTTTGGGTTGATTATTACAAGTGGAAAATCAGGGATTTGTCCATTGGCAGCCCATGAGAATCAGGGATTTAGAAAGCTGCAAAAATTCCCAAGGGAGGGAAAAGACATGGGCAAATGATAAATAGCATATGAGAGGAGGTAGGAGGCTTCCAAGTATGCGGGGAAATGAGACTCTTGATTTACTTTCTGTTATGAACACTACTTGAGTGTGAGGTAAGGGAAAACTATTGGAGCTATAGGACATTGCTGAAGAGAATATTTGCCAAGTTCTCCGTCATGAATTCATGGCCAGGCTAGGGGGTGAATCGAGCAAGTAGTTTGGATTCCTTGTTCTATGGTTGGGAGGAATGTGGTTGTTCCCTTTGTCTTTCAGCGTATCATTTCAGATATGTTATTTCTGTCCCTTCTCTGGCTGAATGTTAAATGGTTACATACTTGATAGAATGTATTTGTTGGAAATAATATTAAGGACGAAAGATCGAATGCATCCTATTGCAAACTTAGGAATTGCTAGAATGTCTCTCTACTAGTTCGGAATGGGTTATCTTTGCTGCATCTCATTACTGTTATGAATACTAGTTCCCGAAAGTATACTAGCTAGAAGGATATGACTAGTCAATTCTTAAAGAAGATTTGTGTTGTTATTTGGATTACTACTGTAGTAAGATAAAGCGTCGTAGTTGAAAACCCCACAAGTAAATTGTGATGAGATTAGCTACATATTGAATGCAAATGGAAAACTGCATAGTATATAGATATGTATATGTATATTTAAAGTGTGAAAAATGGAGGTCAATCGGGTTTCATCGATTACAAACACCGAATACAAAAAACAAAATACCACGCTGTTTGTTGAATCTCGAAATGTGAAAAGGTTGTGGGCCTAGCACTTTGGGTTTCGGGGTTCGCGGTTTAGCGATTACAAATGCCAAACACCAACACACAACAACTCCTGAATCACAAAAATGCAAATGAAACATGGGCCCAGAACTTCGAGGTTTCAGGGTTTGGGATTTCGGGGTTTATGAATACCCAACGCCACAAACAACAATTCTCGAATCGCGAAAAAAAAAATGGAGTGTTGGCTCAGTTCTTTTCGGGTGTCGGGGTTTACAAACTCTTGATGCAAAACACTGCACAATGTCAAACACCGAATCACGAAATCACGAAAAAGGTGTGGGGCCTAGTTAATATTGGGTTTCGGCATTTGGTAATTCTTGATGCATGAACATCATACAATGGTAATCGCCGAACCACGAGTTCGATTAGGTTGTGGGGCCACTTCGGGTTTCGGCATTTGCAAGAACAAGAGAAATCCATGCAACTTGAACCAATAAATTCCAAATGCCGAAAAATGAAAACATGAACAGTCTTTACAAACTCAGTAAAATAAAACACAGAGTGACAAGTTCAATTAAAAAAAAATGCATTCAAGCTCTTTTCTCACCCTCTGTATGTGGATTACAATATGATTCAAGTATTTATAGGAACAAAACTTGCCCCTTCGACCTTAGGAAAAATTAAATCAGGGAGGTGATGGTATTTGGTGGCCTGCAAAGGCTAAGGTGGCCATCGCTTGACAGTGAACCATTGCGTATTGAAGGGTCAAGATAACCATCGATCTGCCATCATAAGGAAGTGAAATGATTAATCTCTGACATAAAGTACGGAAGTGACCTTGCGAATACCAAGAATTATTATAGACCATCTACAACATTTACACATCTTTATATCAACCAGTGTTTAATGAAAAGTTATAGGTTGAAATGTTGGAAAATTATTGGATTGAATCGAATTAGCATAGTTTAATTACCAAAACTAATCACGAGAGGTGCGAAGGCCCAAGGAAGAAGGGACATCCCGAAACTTAAAACATACCCCTGAGTAAATTCCTAACTGTGTAAATAACAACACAGTCACCTAAAAGTTCAAAAGGAAAGTCTTTAACAAAAGTATAGTAAGTGCAAATTGAATTCATATACCATCATGTGATCTGGAGTCAACTATAAACAAGATACACATATAGCCAACAATAGCCAAGTATTTTTTCCTTTTTCAAAATCCTTTCGAGGAAGTAGCCAATATGGTGCTAGTATATTAAACCAATAAAATAACCAGTATTCCATTACAAGTAGGCGGAAGGGAAACCCTGTAATTCTCTTAAAAATAGTATTACATATCTCATTCGGAATTGAAACAAATGAACATCCCATACGGTGTTTTACTTCCAACGATAGAATTTTCCATCACAAAATGGGTTACCCTTAATCAACGGTATCGAAACCATGACTTAATCTCCATTTTAGAGTTTTGGATACCGGGAGTTGGAGGCGTCAAGGACACTCACGACAAGAATGATGAAGCCGTGAAATGCGAAAGATTAGAACATGTCAAGGACTCCAAAATGCCGAAAGGGACTATTGTGATTCTTGAAAAACCGAAAGGCAAAACTCTGAAATCCCATCAACTGTCCATCTCAGTGGGTTAAGTGAACCATCCGATCACTTCAGAGATTTTATGATCATGAATTTTATAATGCTGGAGTCACGATGACTCGAAGGGAAAAATGTCGAAATCCTGTCAGTCGTTCGATTAAGAAAAGAAGGGATCAAATTATGAAGTTTTGTTGATCATTGATCTAGCGCCATTTCGGGGATTGCAACTTGCTGAAATGTCGAAATATGAAAGAAATTTTGATTAGGCCCATGGTCACAGCCAGTGGGCATATGGAATAAGCGCAAGACCCAGTACTTGTAATCCAACAATGCAGGTGAATTTGTTTATGATCGGAGGATTATGAAATATTTGTACTCTGATTTTAATCGGAAGGCCTTACCTAACCACAATCTTGTATCCAGATATTAAAAAAAAAACTATAGGCATCTGTTTATATTTAAACTTTTCACAGAGGAGTATAGACTAATACTCTACTTTTAAGTAAGTTCGTTTGGTAGTTTTCATCGTGTGATTATGTGTATGGACTAACACATGAGGCCTAGGCCATCAACCCCCAAAGTCATTTGTATTGTAAACATATGGTAATGGGTTATTTGTAGGGTCTAATGCATAAGGATTTGGCCATAAAGTTCAAAAGTCGTTTGTGTTGTTAAGACTATGGTAATGGTTATAGGTACAAACAGATAGGAATGTAATTATAATTACAAGAATTGAAATAAACATTGAAATGAGGAGTAAACACTTATCGTCGATCATAAAACTTTAAGTTGAATGGTAATGATAGTCGATGACAGTAAGGACTCTTGAAAACTTTCAAACTCAAGCTTTATAACAAAAATCATACTTGCTTGAATCTCGAACTATTCAAGGATATTTATACAAACATTTTTTTTTTTTTCAGACAGTTTTTGAGGTATATTACATATGGTATCAAAGAAAAAGCTACAATACTGGGCCTGAACAAGGCCACATTAGCTACTTAGTATTTATTCTGATTTATGTAAAACTAATAAATCTTATGGTTACAAACAAAAATCCCTTTCTGTTTTTGTAAATTATGGCAGCTCGGGAGGGTGCAAAAATCAGGATGGAAGGAAATCCGCAGCAAGGACCTCCTGGAGATCCAAAACATAACAGTGATGGAATCTCACCCACGGAGGTGTTGGAAACAATGAGGAATCTTATTGTTGAACTATAGTTTTTCATGGCCGACAATGAAAAATTGAAGAAATCACAGCAAGAACAACAAGAGATAAATGAATTCATGTTGCGTAGTATAGTAACCAAGAAAATCCCAAAAGATGATAACCATGACGAAGAAGTCAGCAAAAGGGCCTCCAAGAATTATGGACCAGAAACAAAAAAAGGAGACAGTTCATCTGAAGGGACACCTTCAACTGAAGACAAAACTATACCAGATAGAAAAAGTAAACAAGTAAACCACCTTGAAGGAGAATTTAAAAAGATTAAACCAACTACCTTTGATGGAGAATCCAGCACAGGAGAAGAAGTTGAGGCATGGTTGTTGGACATCAAAAATACTTCCAGATCTACAACTATTCCAGCAACATGAAGGTCAGAATGACCATCTACAATCTGAAGGGGAATGCCAGCATTTGGTGGTAGGACCTGAAATTGGCCAAGGGCCTAAAGGAGAAACAGTTGGAATGGTTCAACTTTAAGAAGTATTTCAAGAAAAAATACCTTTCTGAAAGCTATTATGAAAAGAAGAGGAAAGAATTTTATGAGTTACGACTCAAACAGATGACGTTGGAGAACCTTATAAATAAATTTCTGGAACTACTAAGGTTTGTACCGTACATCCGGGAGGATAAGGTAAAAAACCAACGATTCTTAAGTTGTTTACCACAGGCCTACCGGGACAGAATTGAGTTTGAAAACCCCAAATCCTTGAGTGAGGTATTCAGGAAAGCATGAATGCGCTATGACCAGTATAAATAGTGGGTAGAGTTTCCCAAGACCTGAAAGGATAAAAAGCAAGATCGAATGAACCAGCAAAAGAAGGGATACCAGCTAGCTCCTTATCGGAATGCAGCAAAAAGTTTCCCAAGGAAGGATTTTCACTCCAATCATCTGAATATGCAAGGTAGTGGTAAACTGGTAAACCTGGGAATGAAGAAGTTTGGGGACAACTCCTGCAAGCCATTAAAGTGTTGGGAGTGTGGAGAGCCTCATCTAAGGAGGAACTATCCATGTTTAACTTCAGCAAACATAACTGTTGTTCATAATCTGCAGGAAGCCTCGATAGTGGGAGACGTGGGCAGAAGCCTGCATCAGATAAATGCATCCATAGATGGTCTACAAGCTAACCACTAGTCCTCAGTGGTAGAAATCGAAGGTAAAATCAATGACACTCAAATTTTTGTTTTGATTGACCCTGGAGCTACGTTAAGTTATATTGCTCCTAATATAGTAGAGTCAAATAAACTTAAGAAATGGAAGCACACAAAATCATGGATGGTACAACTAGCAACAGGTACTAAAAACAAAGTAGTTGACTTTATTTCGGATTTTGAGTTTAACTTAGGTGGTCAAAAGATAAGAACCAATCTAAACATCTTACCACTAGGATCTTATGACATGATTATCGGGATGGATTGGTTGGAACAACACAAAGCAGTACTAGACTGTTATAGAAAGATACTTAGCTATAATGATGATTTTGGCACTATTAGAACAACCCAAGGCATACCAAAACCTGTATCAGTCAGACAAGTTTCAGTGATGCAACTCAAGAAATGTATTACAAAGGGATGTCAATTTTATGCCATCCAAGTGATGAATCTATTAGAAAAAGAAGATAAGCTAAAGTTAGAAGACTTTGTTGTCATACGTGAATTTAGAGACATGTTTGTGGATGAGATACCAGAATTACCTTCTAGAATAAAAATAGACTTCTCCATAGACCTACTACCCGGTTTAACCTCTATCTCAAAAGAACCTTACCGAATGAGTCTACCGGAACTGATAGAATTAAAAATCCAATTACAGGAATTGTTGGACAAAGAGTATATCAGACCGAGTGTTTCACCATGGGGGGCACCAGTCCTCTTTGTGAAAAATAAAGATGTTACTCTAAGACTATGTATCGATTATAGACAATTGAATAAAATGACCATTAAGAACAAATAGCCCTTACCAAGGTTAAATGATCTGTTCAATCAGGTTGGTGGGGACAAGATCTTTTCAAAATTGGATTTACGATCCGATTATCATCAAGTTAAGATAAAGGATGAGGACATAAACAAAATAGATTTTTGAACAAGATATGGACGCTACGAATTTGTAGTCATACCTTTCGGAATCACTAATGCACCAGCCACATTTATGTGGTTGATGAACAACATTTTTAGTTAGTACTTAGACAAGTTCGTAGTAGTATTTATCGACGATGTTCTGGTCTATTCTAAAATAGAGGAGGAACATGATGAACACTTGAGAATAGTTCTGTAAACATTAAGGAAACACAAACTATATGCAAAATTCGACAAATGTGACTTTTATCAAAAAGAAATACACTATTTAGGACATGTCATTTCCTCAGAAGGTATTGTCGTAGACTCGAAAAAGATAAAATCCATTATGGAATGGCCAATACCTAAGGATGTGGCAGATATTTGGTCATTCATGGGAATCACTGGATATTATCGTAGATTTATAGAAGGGTTTTCTAAGATAGCCTACCCTATCACGTCACTACAAAATAAAGGAACCAAGTTTAACTGGTCGCAAAAGTGTCAAGACAGATTTAACAAGCAGAAAGAATTATTGACATCGGCACCCATTTTGAAGGTAGTAGACCCAAATAAAGACTTCACAGTTTGTGTTGATGCAAGTAAAAATGGACTAAGTGGTGTCCTAACTCAGGAAGGGCACGTGATTTGTTACAAGTCCCAAAAATTAAAATAACACGAGATAAATTATGTCACTCATGACTTAGAATTGGCAGCAGTAATACATGACTTAAAAATGTGGTGACACTATATAATGGGTAGAAAATTCCTACTATTGACGGATAGTAACGGGGTGAAATATATGTTTAACCAACCAGATCTTAATGCAAGACAAGCAAGGTGGCTAGCCTTCTTGAGAGAATTCGACTTCGAGGTCAGACATATCAAGGGTAAGCAAAATAAAGTAGCAGACGCTTTAAGAAGAAGAGTCCATGGGTTATTTGAGATAAACATTAGCAGGGCAGAAAGTGATCTGGAACAAAGAATAAGGACGACAGGTATTAATGACAGAAATTAGACTAAGATAAAGACAGAATTAAAAAACAGTACCACCAACTCTGACAAACCAGATCTAAGCATCGACAAGAAAAGACTATTACGACTTAAAAACAGACTTTACATACCAGATTCAATAGAATTGAAATCAATAATTTTGGACGAAGTGCATAAGAAACCGTATTCTGGCCATCCAGGTTACCAGAAAACAATAACAACACTTAGAAAACTAATGTTCTGGCCTAGTATGAAGGGCGAAACAGCAGAATACTTAGCTAGGTGCCAAGATTGTGAGTAGTTTAAGGTCGAGCACCAACATCCAGCCGGCCTACAACAACCATTACTAGTACCAGAATAGAAATGGGAGACTATATCACTGGACTTTATAAGAGGTTTTCCTAAAACTCAGAAACAGAATGATTCTATCATGGTTGTAATCGATAAACTCAGTAAGTCTGCACACTTTATTCCTGTAAAGTCTACTTTTAAAGCTATAAACATTGTTGAAATATTCATGAAAGAAATTTTTAGACTACATGGTATTCCTAAACTGGTGATTTCAGATAGAGACGTAAAATTTACATCCGCTTTTTGGAAGGAATTGTTTGTAGGGATAAACACTAACTTGAATTTCAGTACAAGCTATCATCCAAAAATGGATGGATAGACCGAAAGGAAAAACCAAATCATAGAAGATATGCTTCACATGTACATAATAACAAAACCAACCAAGTGGGAAGACTACTTTCACTTGGTAGAATTTGAATATAACAATGGGTACCAAACTTCGGCTAAGTTGAGCCCTTTCGAAACATTGTATGGCAGAAAGTGTACGACTCCAATTAGTTGGGATAACTTGACTAAAAGACTCATGGTTGGACCAGAGATGCTCCAAGAAATGGAAAACATGGTAAGAAAGGTACAACAGAACTTGAAAGAAACGCAGGACAGACATAAGAGCTATGTAGGTAAGAAAAGAAGACACTTGGAATTTCAAGTAGGAGACCACGTTTATTTGAAGGTCAAAGCCTGAAAGAGCTCGTTGAAGTTAGGGAATTGTGCTAAGCTGGCACCCAGGTTTTTTGGGCCCTTCGAGATACTAGCTCGAATTGGACCCGTAGCATATCAACTTGCACTTCCAACTAATCTAAGAATTCATAATGTATTTCATGTTTCGTTGCTGAAAAAGCAGATTCATGACCCTACTCATAGGATTGATTGGAACTTGGTGCAGGTGGAACCCGAAGGCGAGTTCTAGGTGAAACCCCTGTACATTATGGACCAGAGAGAAATAACACTTCGGAACAAAGCCATTGCTCAGGTAAAGGTGCAATGGAAGCACTTTAGTCCTAAGGAGGCCACTTGGGAATTGGAGGGAGATTTGCAGAAATATCATCCAATAATGTTCTAGGAAAGGAACGAACACTAAGGATAGTGTTTTACTGAAGGGGGAAAGGATGTGACATCCCCAAAAAATAAAATATT
>JASDQU010588659.1:5255-18377 GCA_032191745.1 Picea mariana
GACTTAGATCTCCCACTTGAGAAATTAGATCTATTTCTTTCCTGGGAACGTCTTTTTGCAAATAATGCGTCTGTACTATGTCCTTCCATATTATTTCGTCTCATCTCCTCCTACAACAAGGATGAGACCACTTATTCAAACTTCAAAGAAGTTGTATTACTACCTATGGCCACAACCAGACTATCCCACAAGTCTGGTAAAGAACAAAACAAATTGATACATTTATCTTCATCTGAAATTTTAATCTCAACACATACTAACTGACTTACCACAGAGTTGAAGGCATTCAAATGCTCTACCACAGAGTCTCCATCTCTCATCCTCAAGTTATACAACTTCTTTCTCAGGAATAGTTTATTTACTAGGGACTTAGACTGATACAACTTCCCCAACTTTTCCCATAAATCCTTGGCTGTAGCTTCCTCTTACACATTGAGTAATACTAAATCGGAGAGACACAGTCGGATTGTGCTCTTTGCCTTTTGATCCATCTTTTTCCAGTCATCTGCAGAAGTTCCTATAGGTGCAATACCTGGATCTACCGTGATCCATTGATCTCTGTCCACCAAAAGATCTTCCATCTTGAGCTTCCACAGCTCAAAGCTTTTCCCATTAAACTTCTCGATCTCCATCTTTGAATTGTTTGCCATTTCTTTTCACCTGAAAAACAATACCGCAGATCTCCCACTGTAACAAGGCTTATCACAGTCCCGAGTCGAACCCTTGACCACAAAGGCATCCCCCTGAAGCCAATAAAGCTCTGATACCAAATGTAAATGCTAACCTTGTACAATGTCTACTGTAAACAGATATTCAGAAAAGAACAGAAAAGATACAATGGCAAATACAAACATTACACAAAGATTTTTTCCCCTGGAAACCCAAACCGGGAAAACCAGCATATATTATATTCATTCATTGTGTTACATTGTTTACAATACAATATACATATAGGAGCCAGCGGCATCCAAAACCCTAACCCAATGACCTAGATTAGTCCAAAACCCTAATTCCTTAACCAGAAATAGAAAAACCATCGGCAAAAACCATGTGCCGAAAAAACCACCTAAATACATGACACATTTCCTGAGGTAGGTGTCACGTTTCCCGAGGCAGAAAAAATTTTCTGGAGGCGTTGTCCCCGAACTCCCGCGCGGGGGCCTTCACCCCCTCTAACCCCCCTGCACGCCCGACGCATATGCTCAGACACTACTACTCATGTAAAGAATATAACACATACCCAACAGTACATGGGTCTCTATCCTCTGCCATCACCAACTACAGTTCTTTCTATAACAAATTGACTCCACTATGATCTTCCAAATGTCAAAATCCCCTACCTCCACCACTTTGAGCTCTGTTATTGCAATCACTATGGTGCTTCTTTCATTAAATTATGCATCTTCCACTTCTCTCACCTGAACTACCCACATCATGCAGAGACCTGCCCACCACTGGAAAACTAAAGCTCACTGATGATAGTTTACAAGCTCTAACAACTTTGTTGGGGCAAGATCTTAACAAGCAAAGCCACATATACTACAGAAATTAAAACTCAATCCAATTCATGCCTGCCTGGCCTATGCTATTAAGCATAGGCAGCATTAAATCAACGGTACATCCTAACAATATTGAGATCTTCCGAGTATAATAATATAGCCATAAATATTCTTTCT
This sequence comes from Picea mariana, assembly GCA_032191745.1. Lineage (NCBI taxonomy): Eukaryota > Viridiplantae > Streptophyta > Pinopsida > Pinales > Pinaceae > Picea > Picea mariana. The sequence continues at coordinate 6,932 of JASDQU010588659.1, forward strand.
ATTATTAACACATGATTAAACCCTTAACATCAGAGGAACAACAGTCTCTCTGATCATAAACCCTATAATTATTAGTAGGCATATACTCTCTGCTCATTATTGCAATAGACATACAAATTTATAGATCATATGCAAAGTATATCGATGGCTACATCTATGGTCCATAGATCATCATGTCAACTTCTCTGACATGACCATGTTGGTGCCACCAGTTGTTGACCTCCATTTCGATATTGTCACTCGTGAACTCGGGGATTTGCCATCTCAGCAAGCTTTCAACTCAACAATTTTGAGGCGTTTTTTGTCTTCTATGTGCACTTAATCAAGCAACCTCTAAGGATAACCCTCTAAACAATCTAATGTTGCCCTGGAATATCTCAGACAACTGTAAAAATTGGGAAATTTTTCATATGTAAAATCCAACAAATTGGACTCCAAAGATTTGATGGTGATGAGATATACATTAGGAGGAAAATGACGGTGACAAGTGAGCAATAAACACTAACGGATAATGTAGTGAACCGTGACTAATGGAGAAGAAAAGCTTTGTTTAAGGATATGAAAGTCACATCATCATAAGTACGAGCCAAACTTACCATGGATAAGTGAAGTCTATTAATGTCAACTTAAAAGAAATCTAATCAAACGAACTTGATTTGAAATCCAATCATGAAACCCATGATGTAAGTGCCTTCATTATCAAAAGATGCTTTTTTCCTTCTATTTGAAGACAAAAAAGGCAATCAAGTTGCACTTGCACATACTCAAGCTGTACTTGACATCCTTGAACCCCAACAAACCACCTTGTTACAATTCACAAGCATAGCTTGTCATCCATTTTGAGAGACAGACTATCTATCTCCGCTGGACAATGGCCATTGATTCTAGTATATGGCATTAACAAGATCCATCTAGCCATGTTGAACCTGACTTTGTTTAAGATAAATGTGAGGGAAGAATGCGTACTCTATGGAGTATGCTAGTGTTCTAAAACTTCCAATTGAAACTACTAGATTAAAATCTCTAAACTAAAATTTGAGATTATCTGATGTAAAATGTCGAACATTATTCAGAAATGCACCTTTCCATACCCCATTTCAACTTTCTATATTCCAATAAATGACCTCTTGATTTTAAAAGGCTTGGATCAAGGGCTTCAAAATGGTGGACTTCAAAAATCATGTTTTAAGAGATTTGACAAAAAAGAGAGATTCCTCAACTACTTCTCTATTGTGACTATAGCCTTTATGAACTAGTTTCCCGTTGATGATATTTGATCCAAAATTTTCGACATAAAACACAGAAACTGGAGTGACTTCACTCAGTACCTGAGTTTGTACAAAAAAAATTGTGTTTTTTCTTGGGTTGAAATTGATGTATCATCTATCTGTGCATGATCTACTACAGCCAACATACTCTGCAATAACTTTTCCAGAGGAATTCAACTTCTGTGAAAAATCAACTTGCTACAACGAGAGTGAAAACACAGGGTTAAGTAAGGTCAAGAAAACCATGAATAGCTGAGAAAGTGCGTTTGATTTACATATGGAACAGATTCATTAACTAATCTGCCATCAATGACAAATGGATTCATTTACTAATCTGTCATCAATAAGATACTGCAGGCATACAGTAATGATGGCAATGGAAATATGCATCCACACAATAAATTAACACAATAATTCAAAACTGGAGATGGATCAATATTGCTCTACATCTAATTAGTAATATCCCTTCCAAAATCCGTTCATAATGTCAACAGAAGATGCATTCAACCTACCATAGAAGTCTGTCCTCAAAGTATCCCTTTTAAAATCATACTGTAAATCTTCCACTTTCACCCCCTTCACTTTACTCATTTGATGAAGCAACCTGGCATACCATGGAAATATAGTCTGTCCTCAAAAGTATCCCTTTTAAATTTGTAAATCTTCCACTTTCACCCCCTTCACGTTACTCCTTTGATGAAGCAACCTAACCTTCTATAGTCTTCTATTAATTTACAGTTAGAAAGCAGTCTTTAATTTGAACCTAGTCTTCTATGGTCTTTTGAGAAGTACCAGAAGCATGTCCTCGGAAGTACCAGGAGTTGAAAGCAACATTTAATTTGACCTTGGTATTCTATAGTCTTCTATTAAGTAATTATTAAACTCATACACAAAAAGTAGTTATTATATTATTATTTAACAGACTTGTACATGAAAAATCAAGGTCTAATTTGACTATACTATTTTTTGGATATGGCGATTCTAAAACAGAAAGATTGTAACGTCAATAGCCTTGCAGCTTCTACTATGTGCATCCTCTGGTGTGGTTTCTCAGTAAAGTTAAACAAATATCACATAAGTGGAAAATTGCATATCTAGTAAGATTCTCAGCATCTCAAATCTTAATACTTCTGCAATTGATATCATTGTACGAGGGTTTCTTCCAGATTCACTACATCTGTTTTTAATCGATATTTTGAACCAGACTACTGTACTCCATCATCAGAAGTAATACACTTCATCCTGACGATGGACGACACTAGTCTAGTCTTAAACATCAAATTAAAAACAGATGCGATGAATCTAGAAGAACCCTCTTACAAAGATTCTCAGCAGTTGAAAAAGCACAAATGTTCATTTAACTGATTGGCATTCAGACACTCCTTATGCTGTCTGCCAATCAAAAATTATGAAATTAAAATTCAAGATCCTGCAACAAAGGAATAGAAAGTTCAACTTCTAGAACATACTACTTATCACATAATATTTACAGAAATTCAAAGTTGAACAAACCATTATAAGTATTCTTCTTGACAGAAACCTTTAAAAAAAAAACAAGACACTGACATGCCCATATTTGCAGTCAAGCTGCTCAGACTTGTCAAACTCAATAGACTCAAGCAGCAACTCCCCTTCCGTAGTCCATATATGGATCAGATTCAATTATTAGTCCTGTTACATGAATCACTGCCAGAGATCAATATCCATCTTCTCTGCCAAAATACCCCCAATGAAACACATGAATAGAAGATTTGTTTAAATAAAGAAAAAACAAAATACATTATTTGAAGAATCATCTAGTACAGTGGCAGCAATCAAGAGATCCACTTCAATATGCACATGGCACTAAAACTCTTCCTTGTTTGCAGACAGATTTTTGCCATCCTCCACTCGAACAAAAACCACAAAGAGAAGACACAATAACTAGCCATTGATTGCCACTAAGAAACCTGTTAAACTACAGATCTTTTCAAACAATCTCCACGCACAGGACTTACTTATAGATTCAAATTACAATGAGCACTTCATAGTGGCACAAAAGTAGTAGCTTCTGCACATGAAAATTAAAAATACCCTATATCCATCTGTCTCACGCCTTATGAAATGCATGATTGAAGTACATTCAACTCCTACAAACAAAATTACCAGTGCTGAACTTCACGTGCATTCTTGGAGGGTGCTCAATTGGGATAAATCTTTTGTACCAGCATGCTTCAGCTCATTAGTTTCAGACTCTTTGAGTGAAATAACAGTTTCAAAAGCTCCAACCAGAGCCTTTACTTTGCTTTTCCTGGTATGAGCCAGCTTATTCACTGTTTCTTCTATAACATGATTCAACATAAACTCTTCTGATCCCTTCCTTCCTTGTACGTCCTGGTGCCTTAGAACAACATTCTCTGGCTGTGGATTTGAATCAGATTGGTCAATGTTTCTTCCTCTTCTAAATCTTCTTCTCTCAAAAGCCCGATCTTCCTCTCGGATGGGCAGCTCACGGCCTCTTCTGAACCTTAGTTTCTCCGCACCCTGATTGCCCTCTTCACCAATCATCATTTGACGCTCTTTTCTAACCCTGGCAGATTCTCCTTGTTCATCAGGTGATCCACTTTCAGAATATTCACTATATTCAGAGTATTCAGAATACTGGTCACCAAATTCTTGATCGTCATAATCCATGGCAAAATTTTCCCCATATGGTTCAAGACCACCACTCCACTGACCAACATATTCATCACAGTCTGCACTTTGACGAGCTATAGGAATCATGATTCCATCATTGGAATCTTCTTTAACAGAATGGTCATCTTCATGTTCATGCTCCTTATCACTTGATTCACCAGCACTCTGAGAATGTTCATAAAACTGATGAGCATCTTCACCTACATTTGGCAATATTTGATTGTCAATGCCCAATTCTTCTGTACCACTGCCACATACCTCCAATGTTTCAACTTCATTAGGCTTTTCTTCTTGTGGAACAGAGGATGTGGTTGACCTTGCTGATCTTGGCGAATCAGATTTAGCTGTCTTCTTCTCTGTCTTCTTCTCTGTCTTCTTCAATAGATGCTCTCTTGTCATTAAGGCCGCCTTCTTGTTGGGCTGTGGGCTAGCTGGTTTAGCAGTCCCTCGAGCAATGCCAGCAGGCTTGGGCGATGGAATAATTGTTTTAGCATTTCCATGGCCATTGCCAGCAAGCTTGGATGTTGGAGTGATTGTTTTAGCATTGCCAGCAGGCTTGGCAGATCTAGACAACATTGTTGGAGGAGTAATTGCAAGTTTTGGTTTCGTGTCTGAAGAAGGTTTGCTTGGCAGATCTTTTGATTTTTCAGGTGTGGACTTGACCGTTTTAACCTGAGACTGTACAATATTACCAATGGGCTTCTCCTTTGGAGAAATTTTGGGAGAATGACTAACTAGAGTGGAAACAGACCCATCTAGAGAATTATTACTATGAAGGTTTTTAGGGCTCTTGTAGGTCTTGGGGACTGCAGATTTTGAGGGAACCAGACTTGTCTTGTTTGAAACTCTAGCATGAGTATGAGTGTGCTTAGAGGCATCCGACGACTGATCATGTGATTTTGCTCCATATTTACATGCATCATGACAGGAACTGGTAGATGGCATGAGATAACGAGGGACGTGTTTGGAGGCCTCATCCCTTGAGACGGGACTTTTAACCTCTTTGACAGAACTATTAGCGATCTTTGCTCCTTTCTCCACGTCACTAGAAAGCTTCTGAATACCGGTTTTAGGACCTGTGAGCATAGCCTTTTGGGGAGTCTTTGCAGCAATAAAAGGCTTGTTCCTCTGATCTTCAGGATCACCTCCAACTGGGGACTTTTCAGTTGCTTTCTCTTCTCCGGAGGACTTTCCAGTCATATGTTTGCGAGGCCCAGTAACTTTTGCATCATCTATTCCCTCCTTGGTTGTCATTTCAAGAATAAAAATCACAGAAGTAATCAATCTCTATATAGGGCAAGTTCTCACCAGTAGAAAACTCAACAAAGACAGCTGTTAGAGATGTAGTATCCTGATCTGGAATAAAAGGCTCCCTTCAAATGTACGTATCAATCCTGCAAAATGCAAATGTGTAATGAGTGATAAAATCCCCCATCATGGATTTCAAATAAATCTAATCAAACAACAATAAAAACCTCAGATCCATCAACACTTGTGTCTTAGGTAGATCGAATTAAATAAAAATACGAACTCTATCAAAACTAGTCAGATAAATTTCCTCCCGAGCCACTACCCAATAAGAAACAATCCAGACGTTCATGTGAATCACCAGGTGTTTTTCCAATCTATGGATCCATCAAAGGCAAACAAGAAACTTCAATTAGTTTCTCATCTGTCTGAATCCAAATCGAGCTACTCTCCCAATAGGAAGAACCAAAGAGTCTATTCTCAACAACCCAATTTCAATGACTCCCTATAGCAACAGATGACTTCTTGCCCATTTATTTCAACCTAATCAAACAGCAGATTCATAGCCACCATCTGATCCACCGCTCCACAAAAGCAGAAAGTTACTGATTTCAATTAAATGCCCTTTCACGCTATTTTAGGGTTCGGTCACTCYATGTGAACAAACACCCAGAGGAGAATATAATGCTAATATAGGCTCCCACCTTACTAAATGTATTCAACAAGCTTTAAAGGACTGGATTGCTTTAAACAGATGCACAAAGGCATTGAGATTAAACAGMRGGAGAACTCGAATAGTTTAAGATAGATCACCCAGGTAATCCGTGCTACTGACCCAAAACATGACAGAACAAGAAAATGAAGACACAAATGATGTTTCTTTCTGGCAATATTCAGACCATCTAATCATTAGCACATAGAATGCTCGGCTTGCTTAACCTACAAGCAAAGCAATTCGCTCAGTAGTTAACAAAAGGGCATTTCTTCAAAAGCCCCTCAATTCAATTGCCCGCATAAAATTGCAATCATCCAGAGATGATCCAACAATCTATAAACAACAATTAGCCCACCTGAAATTCGAAGCCCAAAATGGTCTAAACGACCCGAATCAGATGACCCATATAGCAGTTAAATCCAAACATCGACTAAACGTCACAGAGATGATTGCCCACGTAAAATTTCATTACAGAGATCACACCACCTAAAAAATACAATTGCCCACATCAGATTTGAAAGCAAAGAAGGTCCAAACAACACAAATCAGATGACCCACATAGGATTTCAATCCAAAAAGAGACTATCTGGTACAGATATGATCATCCCAGAGATGGCCTGATTAGCCCATTCCAAATATAGAACTTTAACAGGTGCATCCCAAATCATTTTACTCAAATAATCACCTGAGATTAGGTGTGTACAGAGGCCTAAATCTGGGCTCAAATTAAATCAAACACGCCCAAAAAGAAAAGAAAACAACTCACCCACAGAGGATTGGAGCGTAGACTCAGTAGTTGATATGTAAAATCATTCCATGACAGATATATCAACCTATCCTTCATTGGAGAGCTCCAATCCTCTTCAATGACAACTCAATTCTCTTCAATCGAAACCTGAAACTGCCCAATAAGACAAGACAATGGCAAGCAGGGTAAACAAAAGTGGACGGTGGCTTAATTACAGCCTTACAAATAAATCTACCATGTGTACCCCACTATTTAATAAAATACTCTTCCACCACTAAGAAATTGATGTCGTGGAGTTCTATTTGGTTTTCCGGGTTTTCCGTTCAACAGAATCGTCATAACATCAATTATTGACCGCATCGAAAAACCCAAACAGCACAGGGCATTTACACAAGCAATTAAATGGCATCATAAAGGTCGGTCGGGATTCCCGTCATTGAACGGAGAACCAGAGGAGTAAAAAATTACCTGTAAAATGGCCGAAATGGGTAAAACTTGGCTGTCATGGACTCCTCTCGCCGGTTTCCTGACCGAAATGGGTTAACTTGGCTGTCGTGGACTCCTCTCGCCGGTTTCCTGGAGCCTTCAATTATCTCGTGGGAGATTTGGAATGGTCTGAGGCAAGATTTTATGCGTAAAACCCAATATGTATTATTGTAAACAACGATAAATAAATTAATTATATTATTGTAAACAACGTTAATTATTTGTATTATTCTATGAAGAAAACCGAATGTGTCACGTAACCTGTAGCGTTAACAATTTAAAATAAAATAAAAATATTAAATATATATAGGTTGAACGGTTTAATGGGTAGAAATATGTATATATATTTATTTAATTAAATTATTATTAAATATATCAATTAGGTGTTTGGCTGGGCAGTGATTTTAAAAATGGATTATTCTTATTATTATTAAATATCCTTTTAAATGGGTTTAGCTCGAAGTTATGGAATTAAGTGTTATCTTCCATATCTAAGTTCTATTCTCATACGTGATATGTTGAGTTCACTATGAGTATATTGTTATAATGGTTTTGAGACCTCATTGTTGATGGCCTTGTGCCTTAAAGAATCTAGGGTTTACCCTAAGTACCATCCTTGAAATGAGGGGAAGTACCCCCAAACTTTCTTTGAATGTAAAGAAACAGAATAATGGCTCAAGACCCATAAATATATCCTCTTATTTTAAGTGTGATAAAATTTTCCTTAAATAATGATAATTAACTAATTCTTTCCTTAAATAATGGTAATGAATTACTAATAACAATCCATAATATATACCCTCACTCCATATTAACAACTAAATTATAATAAATTTTACTACATTAACTATATATAAACAATAATCTCCATATTAACAACTAAATTATAATAAATTTTACTACCTTAACTATATATAAACAATAATAAATAAAATTAAAATAAATTCCCAACCCTCATTTTTATATATTTTATTACATATAATTTTATATGAGCGAGATCTAAGTCGAAATTTTGGGAAGTGTCTCCATCATGGGAGGTGTGTCAATCATGTTCTCTATATTCCGGAGGTATCTTGATCATGTTTTGGATCTTTTTATGCGAATTAATGGCATCCCACTACCTCTTAAATAGAGTGTCATAACATGTTTTTTTTTCCTTGAGTGTCATAACATGTTTTTTTTTTCCTTGTTATTATGTTTTTTAAATAAATAAATTTAATTTTTATTAAATTATTTATGAGATAATTTGAAAAATTAAAATTTACATTTTATATGTTATTAATTAGTGATAGTTAATGGTCGGATTTAAGCTATAGATTTGAGTGGGCCTAATGATTAAGAATATGTGTTTCCTTCTATGAGATCACAGGTTTAAATCCAGAGGGGGTAGGGTATGTACACCTTCGTAGACTTTTCCAGTCAAATTGTTGCACAGATGGGAGGTCCCTTGTCCCACAAACAAAGGGTCCCATACACCAATTTGGTGTCTAACTTGATCATGACCTTAAAATTAGATTATTATTATTATTATTATTAGTTAACTAGTTCATGCATTTTTTACTTTACATCAAGGATTACTTTGTTCATCTACTTTCAACAAATATTCATTTTGTCTACATCATTTTATACTCAATTTTGTTATAGCATTTACTTTATCTTTTTAAATATTGATTCTCTATTGTGATATCAACATGTGTGCATTGGTTCTTAGTTGTGTTAATACATGTATTTAATGCTATGGGTTGTTAAATTTGAAGTGCTTTTACACTTTAATTTTCCCTCTAGGTATGGTCAATTTTTCCTCTCGACCACTTGAGATAGACATATGGGTTGTTAAGTTTAAAGTGTCTCTATACTTTAATTTTCCCTTTGGGTATGGTCAATTTTTCCTCTCAACCACTTGAGACAGACCCAATTGACACAACAGAATAAACTTTTGCTTTGAATAGAACATAATATTTGATATTTGAACTTAATATTTGACATTTGTATTATAGACGAAGAAGAAGAGGAAAAAAAGGAGGTGGACATGGCACTAAAATGGTAAATTGCTATCAATGTTAGTACAAGAGTGAGTCAATATGTTATTCCATCAACTGAGGCAACTTGCACATGAATCCAATGTCTCAACTAGTAAAGCTTTTGGCACATGTATTGCTTTATCAATCATCTATGTCTCTTAGTTGTTTTCATTGTCGTTATGTATGTGGGATTATTCACAACACATGCACCCAATGTCGACATTAATTCGAAATTTTAAAACAACACTATTAATGTGAAATAAAATCTCAATATACAAATATTTAAAATTGTTTAGCATTCTTATGAATATTTGCATTTTTGTATTTACCTAGATAATGAGGTAGTAAGACAACAAAAAAATCACATTTAATATCAAGTATTCTCATGAAATTTGATAAGATTTATGTGTGTGTTTCTATCTCCTTGCATAAGGGAGTAGTAAGACAATCCCAAGGGTTAGCTCAATTGGATTTGATGCTAGGCATGTGTACTCTCCCCCGAAATAGGGGAGGTCATAGATTCATCTCTCATGCTCATTGGAGTTACAGTTTACCCTACTTACCATCTATGAATCATGGAAAAATATTTGATAAATTTTCCACAAAACTTTGTTCCACCAAAAAAAAACAATAAAACAAAAACTCTTATCTAAATAATGAAATAATAAAACAAAAAATATTTAATATCAAATATTTTTATAAAATTTACTCACATTTATATATTTTTTTCTATTTTCCTCTATCACGAAAACCCATATAACATTACATCCAAAAATATTTAATAACTTTTTTAAACTAAATGAACTTTGTACCGAAAAGATAATTCATTTAAAATTTACATATTAACTTTAAAATATTAAAATATAAATATATTTAAACAAAAAATAATTTCTCATAAACATTTTAATAACAATTTTATTATTAAACTTCATTACCCAAAAATCCCTTTTTACAACGGTATCTTTTTTGTTTTAAATGTGTAGTCGGAGATTATAAAAAAAATTATGTCATATATATAATTTTATATAAAAAATCATGTTTTATTTATACAAGTTTATAAAAACATTTTGTCTCAGTAAAAGATTAAATTCCAATTGCATTAATAAAAAAATCTAACAATTTTATTACTAAACTTCATTACCCAAAAATCCCTTTTTACAACAGAATCTTTTTTGTTTTAAATGTGTAGTCGGAGATTATAAAAAAATTTATGTCACTCTATGTATAATTTTATATAAAAAAATCATGTTTTATTTATACAAGTTTATAAAAACATTTTGTCTAAATTGCAATGGGAATAATAAATCTTTTTTATATGGATTAAAGTTAAATATTATTAAAAAACATATGATGTTATTGGAGGTAGTTTTCAAGAATACCTAAAACTATTTTATTGGTTTTGGTGTAAAACCTCAAAGTGTGTTTGATTGGTTAAGAATTTGTCTTCCTCTAATGCAAAGAAACACTTTAAAGTCTCAAGACTAAAAGACATTTGAAAAGAGTGAAAATTTACCTCTTTATAGACCACTAACTAGTTATTTTAGGTGACATGGTTTTCTTTCAATAATGATGATAAGTCAACCATTATTTATAGATAAAAACAAATAATGGTTATACTCATTACGGATTGACTACTAAATTATAATAAGATTTTCTCCCTTCCCAAGAAAACTCATATCAAAATATTTTTTTCCTCTATCAAAATTAAATAGGAATCATTTTATTAAAAAAATTGTTTAATTCTCAACTTCCTTTCAAAGCCTTTGGGAACAACATTGAGTCAAGTAAATAAAATATTCCATAACTATGAAAAGGTTTCAGTGGGGCTAAATAACTCATTTGTGGCACCAAATTATTTATAGGACCAATAGGACCAAGACAACAGGTTCTTTACTTAGAAGTATGGAAAAAATTAGATCCAAGGGTTTCAAAGAAAGCATGGTGACAGACACAAACAGTAATAAACTAATCAATAAATTTGAGGATGAGGAGCTTCTTCATGTAATGGAACATGGCCATTTACAAGATATGCACACTGAATATGACAAGACACGTACTGATCATTCCATATAAAATTAGGTGGGGCCACATCACAATCTTCCCAATATGACAAGTATTGATCATTCCATGTATGATTACATGGACCCATATCACACTGTTTCACAATATGAGGCAGGCATTGCTTCACAACCAAATAGGGTGCAAGGAGTAAGACATAAGAGGAGTGTTTGATTCCTTCAAGCAATGTCCCTCCTATGTGGGTGTAAATGAGTTTTAATTAAGA
>JASDQU010588660.1:48767-59216 GCA_032191745.1 Picea mariana
AAGCATTTTTTCATGTTCCCTAATCGATAAACCATATAAATAATTAAAGGAATAACCCTTACCATCTTCTTTTCTATAGATCTAGTTAGCACATAATATTGAACAAAACACATCATAAGGTGTCTTCAAATTCATCAACATGAATTCTATGAGTTTATTGTCTTTCTTGGGAATATCCTTTCCACATTCACCCATTTTCAACTAATGTTACTTCACACAAGTCAAGTAGTCTCCAATTATTTCAAAAGAGAGAGGCTCTAAAGGGATCAACTCTTCCTCAATCTACATAACTTGACTTTCCCAAGTTTTACCAAATAGATTCTTAAACTTCTTCTGAATAGCATTCAATCAATCAATCCCACTTGTTTAAAAGTGAATCTCTCTCAAGATGTAGGTCGTTATGACTCTTACATCCTCATCCTTCTCCATGTCGATGACACAATTTTGTTGGTCATCCTTTGGATCTAGAACCATAGTTTTGGTAAACTTCCACAATGATATTTTCTTCAACAATGTTTCCATATATTGTGCCCAAGTTCTATAATTATGGCCATTCAAAACTATGGGCTCTTGCTTGGAATTCATAATGTTAATCTATAAAACTAATCTTAGATTTGATGTGCAAGTCAAAACCCTAATTCAATCAACCAAACAAATCTGAGTCGTCAAGAGTGCATATAGGTTATATCCTCCACAAGACTTGTAGGCAATAGGCTACATGTAGAACCACTAGCTTCAATACCATGTCGGAGAATCAAAGCATTCAATATATCAAAGAACTAGTATTCCAAGAGAGAGGTGGTGCCTAAAAATAATATCACAACACTTGAGCATGACTCATACATGGTAGTGTGAGAAACCAAAATATTTCCATACATAACACATATCACATACTTCATAGTTTACACTTAGATTGACTCATAAGGTAATCTCATATAACACCAAGGTGTAAGCAACTCCCTTGAAGTGAGGAAGAAAAGGTCCACATAGATTGGTGGGGGTGCATAAAAAACTCCTTAATTTTTTTCTCATCTTACACACGAGTCAATGGCTTTGTTGTAATTGTCTTACTAATCAAATTCATATTTGATCATCCAATCGATCCCTCAATCAATTGGTTAGTCAACTCTCTTAGTCGACTATATACTAATTGTCTCTAAAGGATCTAGAGGTGTGATGAAATTGCATAGCATGTTGTTCCAACACCAAGAATATCATAGTTGATACAAGATTAGTGGTATAGTAAGTGATTCGATGCATGGTACATTAGTTGGTGCAACTAGTGGTGCAAGTGGAGCAGTAGGTGGAGCAACATGTGCTACACCTGGTGGTACAAGTGGAATATCAAGTGGTCTAACTAGTGGAATAGGTGGAGGATAAGTATGGGGAGGACATGGTGGAAGAGGTGGAGGAGGAGAAGGAGAAGCCTGAAGTGGAGGAGGAGAAGGAGAAGCCTGAGACATAGGAGGAGAAGGGGGTGTAGTAGTAATATCCTTGGAATATCAAATGAAGAAGATCTACAAGTCCTCAACCTATATAGTAGGTTGAGGGCACCAAAAATATGGCATATAAACAATTTTGTATCATGGGGAAGGATTGAATATATCTCAACAAGTTGAGGGTCATGCAACATCACTCGAGGTCATATTAACACCACTCTGAATTGATCCATCAATATACATAATTGGTTTTTCATCTGCTGACAAAATATGTGACCTGGTTTCCTTAGTATTCCAAATATCTGCACATGAGCCAACTCATCAGCCTCAACCATCTCTGCATCAAGCTAGGGAGGCCCCTCATCAACATACGAGCCAATATCTGTAAAATAATGGACACCAATAATTATGCAATTTAAACAAAATCTTATAATCAATTGCATGTCCATTAAATAAGACAAAAATAAGTGCAACCAAATCAATCAAAATATGGCAACAATATTATCTCATGTGTATAGTGGCTCATCTTGACTAAATAGGATGTTCGAACATCCTCTCTAGTCCATCCCTACATATGGATGTTATCAAAGATAAAAAACATGAACATCATCACTAGTTAATATAGATCAAACCTCTAAACTCACCAGCCTACATGGGTATTCCACTAGGCTCCCTTGGTAAACATCTACCCCAACATGCACATATGCGCATTAGTTAACAACCTAGGAGGAAGGTAGTCGAATGTCATTCAATTGATCAAAACCTCTCAAAAAATAAAGTAAATAGATTTGAAGCAAGGGGGAAGACATGCCTTCCTCCAAACACACTATGACAACAATCCATAGTAATACAAAACTATCGTAAAATAATGGCAAACCATTTGATTAGTCTGGCCCTATGAAATAAGCTATCTACAAAGTGCATCAAAGGGAAACTAATATGTTGCCAATTAGAGGTTTGGTGTAACAGTGTCATAATAACAAGGGACAATAACCTAACCTCCTCTGCTTTGAAAGAATGTAAACTCAACTAGCCCCCAACAACCTGGAAGTCACTAGGGTCAATGATGTCCACACTGACATATCTCAACACATATGTAAGCTTAATTTCTCTACAATGGACATGTGGCAAATCAAGGAAAAAAGAAAATCTACCCCCTCCTAAATAGCCTTGTAATAAAATAAAAATTCTCCTATGTGGATTGGTACCACAAGTCGAGACCAACCTTGGAGGCTTTCCTACCATGGTTTGAGTGATGAGTCAACTGCACCAATAAACATGTGTTCCCCTTGAGGGATTTAGCCTTGTCATAAAAATTGAGGATGCCAACATGCCTCAAAAGGAGACAAATCGAAGTTGTGATAAGATGAGGGAACAATTTCCTCTCCTTCTCTTCGGCCTCTCACTCATGTATGGTGTATGGGTTAGTCTACTACTATTGAGGTTGTCCCTTATTCACGCACAATTTTCATTAGGTACATATATCTACAAAATAAAAAATCTTTGCTAAATTATCATTTGTAATATTCATTAAATATTGAACTTAAAAATTTTTGCATAAAAAATATGTAAAACTCACTAGTGCACCCATTTTAAGGAAATGCATCATTCTCGGTGAGCTACAATTTCATTAGTGCACCGAAAAATGATGTGATACATTTAAACAAATGCACCATTCATAATGCTCTCACTTAAAAGTTCATGCACCGATTAGTCCAATAAGTTTTATAAATATTATTGGCAATCAATGTGATTTAACTATCAATGAACCATGTATACGTAAACACACCATGTTCAATGCACCATAATTATTTTCAGTGCATTGATAACTATGGTGCACTAAAAATGACAAAGATCACTACCATGCATTGGTGTTATTACTTAGGGTGAGTGGTGCACCACATCTTATGGGGGCAACACTACAGATGCATCCTACTATTCATTTGTTCATAGAAAAGAACGAAAAATTCACGTGCACACTGTTAGAATTTTTCGATCCATGTAATCTTACATGGTGTACCACACACGTTGCATGCATACATTTATTAGTGTGTTGAAGAGCACATGGAATTTTTTCTTGTTAAATTAAACTCTTTCATTCACTTGCAATGCATTGGTGCACTGCTCCCAGTATGTCCTATCAAAGCACAACGTGATGGTGCGAGTCGAAATCTATGAATGCACCACATGGAAAATTTTATGAAAATGTTGAAAATATTAAGGCCTAATTTTGAATTTTAAACCACTAAAGGGATAACAATTGATTTCCCTTATCTCTTCTTTGTCAAGGAGGCATGGTTGTTGCATAAAGAAAAAATGAAAATTTAGTACCAATTGCAAAATTCCAAAATGAACGCAAATCCACCATGGAAGTGAAGGAATCGAGAAATCCAACGATCTACTATCACTGCACATCGTGCAGTTGTATGGGCATAATTAGCATTAGTGCTTGTATGGCTTGAAGGATTGAATAAAAGTTAAAAATGAAATTTCAATTCACTGATGTACTAATGCATGTATAGGTATAAGATGTGTCTATTATATTTTATTTTTTATAAAAAATTTAAACATACATCAATGCACTTGGTAGTTTTATGCATGAGTGTGTGTTAACATATGAGATGCACCAAAAATCTATTTTTGAAAAAAGTCGATGTTTTATTACAAAATATTTTAGCATGACTTAGTCTGCATGGTAGATTTACACATCAATGCATTTAAATCTATTGGGTGCACCAACGAGATTTTTTTTAAATGATAGACCTACCATGGTGCATGTGGTATGGTTATGAACCAATGTTGTTTTTTGAGAAAATGGTCAATATTTGTATGAAATGTGTTAAACTACCTCAATGCTTATGGTAGGGTTAGCATCAATGTGAACATTAAGGATCGTATCGGTGCAATAATAAAATAGAAGCACACCAAAAACAAATCTCCTAAAACCTCTCACTGCTCACCTTTGCTAGAAGCCTCCACTAAAAATGGAGAAGGGAGAAGTGGTTCTACAAAAACCTTCGCTAATTGGTTTTTTCCTTGTAGTGCCATAACCCCTGCAATTCAACCTCTGAAATGTTGAATTATGTTTCAGGCCTCCACTCTAGATGTTTATGATAACACAGGTTTGATGACTTCTATTTAGTGAGGATCTAGATAGTAGCGTATTTTTATTTTTTAAGACTTAGTCTCATGGTGGCAACCACTTTACACCATTTGTTTTCTATCATATGCTTTGCTCTTTATTGCAAAATTAACAATATATTGAAGAATCCCATTTCAAAAATAAAAAACTATGCACCAAGTACTAGAATCATTTCAATTTATGTTTTCTCGATTTTTTGAAATATAATTTTGCACCCGCTCATTTACCCTTCCTAAGACTTGAACAACTTTGATCCATTATCTATGTCAATTATTACAAATTTACAGGGTTAGCGAACATGCCAGTTTGGTTATTTTTCATGTCTTTCCCAAATTAAGTAATGAACATAATGGTTTTCTTATTTTGACTTTACGAACCATATATACATGTGTGTGTGTGTGTGTGTGTGTGTGTGTGTGTGTGTGTGTGTGTGTGTGTGTGTGTGTGTGTGTGCGCGCGTGCGCGTGCACGCGTGAATGCATACATACATACATACATATATATTCAAGAGAAAAAAAGTTGGTAATTTTATTCTAGCATTGGTGGTAAAAGTCACAATTCATATTAATCTTTGTAGGTTGTCTTCATCAAGCTTTGTGTCTTGGGGACTTTTGGATCTAAATGCTTTGGAGCCATTGATTTGTGTTGTTTTCATACACAGTATGTCATTTTCATGGAATTACATGAGGGATTCTTTCCACCCTTGACCTGATTAATAAATTCCTATTTGATTTCACTACCATCAAGGTGCAGAGTACCTCCAAAATTTCAAAAACAAAAAATACTAACATATATATTTTGTGAGAGACTTCATAGCTTCAACCATCTATATCCTCATCATATCTCATAATACTAATTATTATATCATATTTAAAGTGAAAAAAGATCATGCATGGAGCTAATTCCATCTAAGTTTGTGTATACCAATATTAGTTTGTTTTTATCTATGTCCCTCACCTCCTTTTCCAGAAGATCTACTACTTCATTGTGCTCTCAGTAAATGTGGGAGATATATACTACTTGAAATTTTGACCTCAATGCCTGGCCATGTTCCACACATGTCGAGAGAATTATGTGTGTACATTGTGCCAAGTCATTCATCCAATCACAAACTACCTTGGAATCCAAGAAAATATAGAGTCTTTGTATCCCAAGTTTTGATGTTATCTTCATCATTATGAGCAACTTGATTACCTCTACATAGTTGTTGAATAAAAAAAGTGTTCCCCTTTTCATTGTCACTATGAAACCATTATAGTATATGAGCCCACCTACTCCACTTTGGACAAGATTTCTGCTAGAGGCAACATCAGAAAAACTATATGGGAAACTATGATCGAACTCTAATGGAAAAATCTGTCCGATAAAAACTCCATCCCTTTGTGGTTTGCAAGCCGTTGGCAAGGATTTTATTTTGTAAAATGTTTCAATAGGGGATGGTTGTTTCCCTTTGAAGTCTACTTCATTCCACGTGGTTCAAATATCCCACATTACATGTAAAGGAAGAGTGATGAGCTCATCTACAGTGCCTCTTGTCTCCAACCAATTGTTCCATGATTCAACCAAAGTGTTCCCAACCTAGATTTCGTTTCAACCACGTGAGCCCGATGATCCCCATTCCATCAAGGAGTGTCATTTTACCAAGCTGTGAAGCACTGATTCCATGTTTTTCTTGTAGACTAGAGTCTTGGGCCCCTCCTTGCCTCGTTTGAGTAAATTGTCCCATGTGGGAAGTGCAATGTGAAGGGTGAGCCATGCAAAGAGTTTTTACTTGGGTGGGCCCCATACTTTCCAGAGCCCACTCCACCACCATGTTTCACTACCTCCTTGATTTGTGTTGAGAGGATATCGTACCCCATATTTCCACTATATCGACCCCCATGTTGGTTTTTTTCCCATACAAGATTGTCTTCACTTTCAGATAAGACAATGGCACTGGTTATCAAAGAATATCTGGATAGATTCCAATTCCTATGGAATTTCTCTTCTAGTCCAATCTCAAAAGATGAAATCTACCCTGAGTTCCGTCTACCTACTACTCCATGCCTGTGTATATATGAAAAGTAGCGAAAATTTCAATCATTCAATTTTTTATCACCTCCGAGATATAGTGTACCCCTTGACCAAGTCCAATGATCACATCTCTACCAATCAAAGTTCGATTCCCATCCCCAACAGACCAAGCTAGGTTATTAACAATAGTATTAAAACCTAAAATAACAACTTTCCGAAACAAAGATCCTTCGACAAAACTCTTCAAAGAAGCTCGAATCCACTCATATATGTTCAAAGGATAAATGTATTTATGGTAAAATACTTGCTACCACGACCCTCTTTTCGAGACTAAATTCCATATTCCTTTGGCTATGAGAGATTTTAAAAATATTTTTAGGTCCTTTAGATGCCATCCTTCCTCCAATTTAGGCTTGGTGATCAACTCCCATTTTACTAACGAAATATTGTTAGAATCCTCTTTCCTTGACCAAAGACAATTTAGATAGAGGGATTTGAATTTCTTGAGAATTAAGATAGGAACAAATGTTCGGGACAACCAATACACTAGGAGTGTTTCTAAAACACTTTTTATATGCACCACTCTTCTAGTGCAAGAGATCCATATGTTGCACAAGTGTCCTATTTGTTGGAAACATGGCAACGAATTTCCTAATGCGATCACATGCACGTTCATACAGCTATGTTAATGCGCATACATGCAATCTATTTATGAATTGTTCATGTAACTATGTGATCTATTCATGATCAGTCTATGTAACTGAGTGATAGATGTTATATATATGAGCATACCCATAGAGGTGTGAGTGGAATGTGTAGTGAGTGTGTGAGAGAAAGACACAATATTGAGGTGTTGTGTGTATGAGAAAAGAGGATGGTTGTATGCCTGGGTTGGCTATTGTAATAATCCCTTGAATAAAATAATATCGATTATCATTGTCGTGGTTTTTTTCCCTCATTGGGTTTCCACATAAATCACTGTGTCAAGTGTATGATTGATGTGCTTGGTTCAAATGAGTGTTTGATCTTGCTTGTTTATGCTCTAGTTTTATGCTATGTTTTGCTTTTGCTTCCCAACAAGTGGTATCAAAGCGATTGTGTTGAGATTGTTGTTTCCATCATGTGAAGATTTTTCTTCATGTGTGTGAGGCCCGAAAATTGGCAGTAGTTTCACAAAGTAAGAGGAGATAGGTAGCTAGATCACACGCGTTCAAAGGACGTGAGGCTTCAGGTGGAACCATCAACTTGAAAGAGAACTGGATATATGTGGCAGAGCACTAGATCCGTGGTGGAAAATTGCTAGATCGAATAATGGCTCAGGTCGTAGATCTGTTTCCAAAGGTGTCATGTATCACGTGAGCCCTATTAAGAGATTCATCGTGCTGTGATCTGGTGGAGGTTTCCACTATGGAAATTGTAGCCGCTCTTGGTTGGTAATGCCACAGTCTTGGACAGCGTTTATGTAAGGCAGGATCGCCTCCCTACCTGGTTAAAGGAATCATGTGATGTTGAAAGTAACGTCGCCATATATGAGGAGTCATGCCATGTTTGTATTAAGAGTTCACTTTTATTTAAATATTGTGGAATTGGTTTCAATATAAGGTTGTTTGGATAATTAAAAGTGAAGTTTCTTTTATTTATTTATTTATTTTTATAAAATACCTTTGTTTGTTGAAATGTGAGGAGAGCTATGGTGTGGTGGTTTTATGGAATTTAATTACCAGTTGGCAAAGTTCGGGTGATCCTTGTGGCAACAGTAATAGTTTGCTTGGAGTTCTCCTTGATTGGGACAATAACTTTCTATGGAGTGCTATGGTTTATCATGTGAAGTGATAATGTTCACCGTCAAGCAATGTCAAATTGAAGCATTGAAAGACGAGCATGAAACAACAAGAGCAGTGATGGTCAAGTCATCGTGAGAGAAAAAAATGTATTTACTTTGGAGTTGTAGAAATCAATGATTGCATGTAAATGGGCATATGTTGGATAGGCATGCGTACCCATGGTTTATCAGGTCACCTATGAAAAGTCCAGACATAGATTTAGGTAGAATGAATATGTGGGGGGGGGGCATGTATGTTGGGTTAAAATTGACTCAGTGAAAGAATTAATGAGTTAAATCTGTTTTTAGGTCAAAGAAGGTGGTTTTTCGGGTCCATGTGTTTTGGGTATCTTGTGGTATTGTGTCCATGGATTGCATGTAATTAAGC
Source organism: Picea mariana (assembly GCA_032191745.1). Classification (NCBI taxonomy): domain Eukaryota; kingdom Viridiplantae; phylum Streptophyta; class Pinopsida; order Pinales; family Pinaceae; genus Picea; species Picea mariana. Next base: position 57,572 of record JASDQU010588660.1, read on the forward strand.
CTATAAAAGGCTTGGTGAACTAATCCAGGTGGATATTGGTGGCCACTCACCTATTCTAATTGGACCCACACCATTGTTTCTTTTGATCTTTTAGTTTCCTTAATTGTAGCACAATTTACTATTTTTAGCAGTTTTTCGGGTCTTGAACTTCCGGAGCCGTTTTGAGGCCCTAAACGACGGTTTTTGGGCATGAATGGTCCAACGAATATGAGTCCCTTCCAGACTCGATATTCATTCTTAGTAGTGTATTCCTCGGATAGATCTTTCTAACGATGTATCATGTGCGTCAAATGGAGATAGTATGCCAAAGTTACAACCCCGAGAAATTGATGTACCAATTTACCCCAACGGGGCCCATGTTTTGGCGTTTCATCTCCTATGGTTAGGTTTTTGGATGTTTAGGGTTTTCTGTTGTTTCTCAATAATATATAGGCCTTCGAGCCTCATTGTAACATAGAGTTCATAGGCCAGTAGCGGCCACATCTCTTCTCAGAGATAAGCTACTAGCGCCCGAGCTATTTTATTTCCATTCTGTCTGTAAGCATATTTCAATCATTTGTTGTTAATGAAATGAAGTTTTACTTCCGCTGCATATCTTTGTTTATGTGTATTTCTGTATTTCATTTTGTTCTTGCATAAATCCGGATCAGTGGTATCAGAGCAATTTGCTCTTTCTCGATCCTTCTTTGCATGTCCCCAACGAGATCGGGGTATAAGTAGTTAGGGCTCGATCTAGTTGAACCATTGCAAGATCAGCCTTGCAAACCTTGACAACCGCCCATGGAGGAAGAAAAGAAAGATGAGGGAGCGGGAGATCCTATCAAATTATTGCTCGAGGAGGCCTTCGAGAAACAAAGGAACACGATGATGGACAACTTTGCCTAGATCCTTCAACGGCTGCCCACTGGCATCACATCTACATCCAACAACCACTCTGGAGGCGCCACTCCTTTTAAGGTACAAGTAAACTTTGACATTCCCATATTCGAGGGCCAAATAGATGAAGATGGTGTTGATAGATGGTTGAATCTACTAGAAGGATATTTCTAGGTTCATGACTTTCCCGACCGAGAAAGGATTATTTTTGCACTCCTTAAAGCCGCCCCCCATGTCAAGGACTAGTGGGAAACCTACTAGGAGCAACAGAGTGAGGGGGAACCCTCTCTGTTCTCGGTCGTACCCACTTGGAATTCTTTTCGAGATGCCATCAAGAAACAATATTATTTCGTGGGGAGCTATAAGGACAAATACATACAATGGACTACGTTGCAACAACAAAGAGATCAAGATGTGCATGAGCTAACGAATCTGTTCCATACCCTATGCACAAAGTTGGGTATCAAAGATTCGGAGAAACATTTGGTGTTAAAGTACCGTAGTTGTATTCATAGATACATTCAGGAGGAAATGGAGTTCCTCAACATCTCCTCGCTTGGTGCGACATACCGGTATGCTGCCAAGATTGAGCAGAAGTTCAAATAGAAGAAGCGAGACTTTGGGTCTGCAAATAAGAAGCAAGGGAAAGGTACCCCCAAACCGACGAACAAAGGACCAAGCCAAGGCGGGGCGACCCAGGACAACCCACCAAAGCTGCAAGCAAAGAACAACATCACAAAGCCAAAAAAAGACACGGGGAAGTGGTGTG
>JASDQU010588660.1:66191-76930 GCA_032191745.1 Picea mariana
GTGCCAATTTGGGGAAGTACACTTTTGGCATGACCCAGGTTCAGTATCTGGGATACATTATTGATGAGCGGGGGGTGCATGTGGATCCAACCAAGATCCAAGTCATTCGGGATTGGCCAGCCCCAACCACCCTAACATAGCTCTGCAAATTTTTGGGTCTTTCCAATTTCTACCGCAAGTTTGTGTTGGGATTCTCTCATATCACTTGGCTCTTGAGTCAAGTCACCAAGGCAGGAGCGAAAGAAAATATCTTTTGGTCTGAATCTCAATAGAAGGCCTTCGACAATTTGAAGCATTGTCTCTGCTCTGCACCAGTTCTCACATTACCAGACTTGCAACAACCATTTGAGATCGAGACAGATGCCTCCGACTATGCTATTGGGGTAGTCCTTACTCAACAGGGGCATCCAGTGGCATATCACAATGAGACACTTTCCGACATAGTCCAGAAGTATCCCACTTATGACAAGGAGATGTATTCCATTGTACATGCTTACCGACAATAGAAGCATTACATTTTGGGAAAGGAAATGGTCATTCACACAGACCACTGACCCTTACAGTTCATACAGACACAAGGGAAGTTGCAGAGCGATCTCCATCAGAAGTGGTCCACATACCTACAACAATTTCATTTGAACATTAAGTACAATAAAGGAAGCACCAATAATGTTGCAGACTGCCTTAGCCGACCCACTATCATGGCACTAACCACAGTGCTCAACTCTTGTGGGCACGAGACTTCCGATTGGTCTCTTCTCTACAAAAGTGATCCTAAATTCGGCCACACATACAATACGCTCTTGGAGGGTAAGAAAGTTCCTAATTTTCACCTCTAGGATGCCCTGCTATGTCACCTGGGACATATTTGTGTTCCTTCAAGCGAGCGTGCCAAAATGATTTGGGAGGCGCACTACAATCGGGTCGCTGGGCATTTCGAGGTTGAGAAAACCATGGCAGTACTCCAAAAGTATTTCTATTGGCCGAACCTTCGACAGGATGTCGGGAAGTACATCAAGTCTTGCACTTCTTGCACCATTGCCAAACCAACCATCAAGAAGCAATGCCTCTATACTCCACTGCCCACCCCTAGTCGACCTTGGGAATCCATCTCCATGGATTACATGTTGGCCCTTCCTTCTACTAAGCATGGAAATGACTGTGTTTTTGTGGTCGTCGACAGATTCTCGAAGATGTCCATTATGATGGCTTGCAAGAAGAATATCACAGCAGAAGCCCTTGCTAAACTCTTCTTTGAGCAAGTGTGGGTACACTTTGGGATCCCATAGTCTATCATCTCAGATCGGGACAACACGTTCCTAAGTACATTTTGGTCTAGCCTCTGGTCGAAACTGGACACCAAGCTCACCAAGTCTACAACTTTCCATTCGCAAACTGATGGCCAGACAGAGGTCGTCAACCGAATGATTGTACACATTCTGCGCATCTACAACTCAAAGCATCTACGCATATGGGATGAGAGCCTCCCCTATGTACAACACAGCTACAACCGGGCTCTCCATAGCTCAACCAACCACAACCCCTTTCAGGTGGGCTTGGGATTCCAGCCAATATGTCCCATTGACGTAGGCATGCCATTTGCGGCTACTCAGGCAAATTCAACCCATGTCCAGTCTAAGGTTGACAAGGAAAACAACTTCATTGAGCGCATTCAGCACATCCGCCAACAGGTTCATGACATCTTGGATATAGCCAATTCTAAGTACAAGCAATGACATGATCAACACTGGGTGCCACACAACTTCCAGGTGGGCGACAAAGTGTGGCTACATTTGTAAAAGGAGCACCTTGCTGGAACCTACCGCAAGATTCGCCCACTCCGATATTTGCCATACACCATCACCAAGGCTGTAGGGGACAATGCCTTTGAGCTCAGTATTCCACCATTCCTTGGTCTGCACCCAGTGTTTAATGTCAACCGCCTTCGGCCCTACTTTCCACCTCTACTGGACACATCTGACATGGAAAAACAACTCACACCAACAGAGTTAAACCCAGATTGCATGGAACAAGCCACAACTGATCGGATTATGGACACACAGNCTGTATCAAGTTGTTAAAGCAGGCCAACTCCTTGACCAGGGCAAGTGGCTCACCAAGGACCAAGTTCAACAGAAGTTTTCTTATCTCATGGAGGAACTCAATGCAATGGGGACCATTGCTTCCTAAGGGGGGAGGAATGATCCAGGTGGATATTGGTGGTCACCTGCCTATTCTACTTGGACCCACACCATTTTTTCTTTTGGTTTTTCAGTTTCCTTAATCGTAGCACAATTTACTCTTTTTAGCAGTTTTTCGGGTCCTGAACTTTCGGAGCCGTTTTGAGGCCCTAAACAATGGTTTTTGGGCATGAATGGTTTGCAGAATATGAGTTCGTTCTGGACTCAATGTTATCTACTAGCAGTGTAGTCCTTGGATAGATCTTTCTAACGATGTATCATGTGCGTCAAACGGAGATAGTATGCCAAAGTTACGACCCTGGGAAATTGATGTACCAATTTACCCCAACGGGGCCCATATTCTGGTGTTTCATCTACTAGGGTTAGGTTTTTGGATGTTTAGAGTTTTCCATTGTTTCTCAATAATATATAGGCCTTCGAACCTCATTGTAACACAGGGGTCATATGCCTGTAGCCACCACATCTCTTCTCAGAGATAAGCTACTAGCGCCCGAGATATTTTATTTCCATTTTGTCTGTAAGCATATTTCAATCATTTGTTGTTAATGAAATGAAGTTTTACTTCCGCTGCATATCTGCGTTTATGTGTATTTCTATATTTCGTTGTGTTCCTGCATAAATCCGAATCATGAACTCCATTGTAAATGGGTCTGGAGGTAAGCAGTGAAGGCTTACTTGGCCGGATTTGGTCAAAGTTGTTCGAATGCAAAGTTCGAGGTGTAGCAGTGTCTCCAGTTTAGAAAGGTGGGTCTGTAGAAAGGTTGATGTGTTGGCAGGTCAATCAAGTGTTTGAGAATATATGATGAAGGTAAGTTCATATTCATGGAACTTGGAAAGTATTGCAAGGAAGTTGGCATCGAATATGCATGTTCAGTAATGCCAAGTTGCAACAATAGTTGTGGACATAAGCGGTTGTCCTATTTGGTAGCTTGGTCACCATCGGTTGCAAAAGATAGGAAGATTCAGGAAGAGGTATGAACTAGTCATCTGGTAATTACTCAAATGTGAAATTATTCTGTTGTGTTGCTTATGGTTTTTTATCATCTTTTTAAGTAGGACCCAGATCAAACAGGTAGATATTTGATATGGTGATGATGTTAAGGGGTGCAGACTGTGGTATCCTACTACCCGCAGAATTATCATGGACATAGATGCAATGTTTGATGAATCTCCTTTTATAAAATCAAACATAGTAAAATTTGAAAGGTTCAAAGCATGGCTGGTAGCAAAAAGGTATTTGGAAGGTATTGATTTCCATGGAAGTTTTTCACTGGTTGTTAAAATCTTGTTTCTATTTATTTTGCGTTAGCACTAGTTGTGATAATACAACTAGATGTTAAAATTGTTTTACATGGAGAATTTTGGATAAGGGGATGTATATGGAACAACCAAAACGGTTAGTTCAGAATCACAATAGAAGATTTGTTTGCAAACTCAAAAATCATTGTATGGCCTAAAGCATGCTAGGCAAATGGTACATGATGTTTGATTCCTTCATGGTGAGCCAAATTTTACAAGAAGTGAGTATAACCATTGTGTTTGTGTTACATTCATTATATTGGTGTTATATGCTATGCCTGTTACAAGAACAAACATGGTTGAGATCAACAGGTTGGCTCAGTTGGTTAGGATGTTTGTTATGAAGGATCTGGGAGGAGAAAAATAAATCTTGGGCATGGAAATACACAGAGACATGAAATATGGTAAGCTTGGTTATCACAACAGAAGTATGTGGTGAAGATACCCAGGAAATTCAGTATGAATAAAGTGAAATCGATAAAATCCCTTTGGCTTTCCATTGTAATTTTTCTTCATGTTTATGTCCTAATTGATGAAGAAGAAAAGGGTTATATGTCTCGAGTATTATATGCTAGTAGGAAGTTTGATGATTGCGATGGAGAAATGGTCAACATTTCACATGCAGTTGATGGTGTTAGTAGACACATGGAAAAACCATGTCAAGAGCATGGAAATGGGTGCTTCAAACACATAAGCACAAGTATCACCTACAGTGGTTGCAGTGATTTGGTCTGTGGTTATGATTCATGAGATTTGGACAAGTGCATCGGTTTATTAGACAGGTTATTGATGGAGACAGAATGGTCCATGCTGGAGTGAATCGTGCAGGAAAGTTCATGTAATGGTATTGTTAGAGAAGTTGCGGCGCTGTGATGGTGTTTGGCTTCTCTTGGCTTGCAGGAAAGGTGATGAATTAATCAAGGGCATGATATATTAGGTAAATTGTTGTCAAGGTGGATATTGTTGGAAACATGCCAACGAATTTCCTCATGCGGTCACATGCACATGCATGCAATCTATTTACGAACTGTTTGTGTAACTATGCGATCTATTCATGATCAGTCTGTGTAACTGAGTGATAGATGTTATATATACGAGCATACCCATAGAGGTGTGAGTGCAATGTTTAGTGAGTGTGTGAGAGCAAGACACAATACTGAGGTGTTGTGTGTACGAGAGGAGAGGATGGTTGTATGCCTCGGTTGGCTATTGTAATTCTCCCTTGAATAAAAGAATATCGATTATCATGGCTGTGGTTTTTTCCCTCATTGGGTTTCCACATAAATCACTTTGTCAAGTGTATGATTGGTGTGCTTGGTTCAAATGAGTGTTTGATATTGCTTGTTTGTGCTCTGGTTTTATGCTTTGTTTTGCTTCCACTGCCCAACACTATTATTCTCTTCAGCTTGTCAAGAAGCCACAACTAGTCTTTGTATTGATAGTCATTTTATTTTAGCGTGAACTCCAAGTATYTAAAATAGTCATCACTTTTCCCAACAATGAAGGGAAGGAACTTAGAGATCATTTCTCTAATGGCTTATGAGACATGATGAAATAAAATGGATGAATTCCAAGCATTTGCGTCCATGCTGGTGGAGGAGGCAAAAATCTCAAAAATGAAATTTAGACCCTTAGCATTTTAAGTCGTACCAGTACCAAACATAAGTGTTTAAGTGGGCGAGAGAGATGACAGCCTCACCGAAGGTCCTAGGAAGGGATAACGAAATAGAAAGTAGATCCATTTATAAGGACCGAGAAGGAGACTAATTTACACCATTCTTCTAGCCAATTTATGAACATGCCTAAAAAATTCACTTGGGTGACGATATGACACAAGAAATGCCAGTTTCCCCTATCAAAATATTTTGAGAGATAACATTTTAGCATGAAATATTATCAGGCTTTTGTTTTTACAATGTGCGGGCCTTCCTAGGTTACACCTATTACATCATGAATTTTACATTCATCTAAGAACCCAAAATGCTCTAGACTTATATGCTTTGAGAGGTGGGGTTTGAGTTGCAATGGTTTTGGCTATGATTTTATAAACACAAGTACATAGTGATATAGGACGATATTGTTCAAAAGCCTCAAATTCCTCCTCTTGTGGAATATTTACTATAAAGGTGGCATTGAAAGGTGGGTGTATCTTAACAACTTATTTGGAGTCTTTCACTACCATAAGGAGATCATTTTCCATTAGATCCCAAAACCTCATGAAAAATTCAATCATCAGATTGTGTAGTCCTTATGATTTAACTAGTTGGAAAGTCTTTGTTGTTTTTAGAAACTTTGCTTTTGTGATTAGAGCCTTTAGAGACATGTTTTATTGATCATCGATCCACACACTATAGAAGGAAGATATGGTCATGATGTCATGTGTGTTTTATCTTTAAGGTTCATTATATACCTTCCTATAGTGTTGAACTCAAGCTTTTGATATTTGTGTAAAACCCAAAAATTCTATACCTTCATGGTATTTAATTTTTCATATGGTGTTGGTTGGCTTTTTAGCTTGTGCCCGTCAATGAAAAAAATTGGTGTTGTTGTCCCCTTCAGAGAGCCATATAACTATGTTCTTCATCCTCTAGTTGGCCTCCTACCACACTAATAGACTTATCTTCTCCTTTTCAAGAAAATCAAACTCCAATATAACCTCCTCATTAAACCTCACATCCAAGTATAAACCACGAAGCTCTGAGATATTTCATTCCATTACCAAAATGGCCTTGTTCAGTGGGAACATAGATTTTTCCCATGCCATTAATAACACTTTTGGTTTGAAGGATATTTTTTTGTAGCTTTATCATATTTGGATCTAGGTCATCAACTCTATATGTCTCCCAGTTTTGAGTAATCATGGTTCTATACTCCTCGTAATACAACCAATGAAGGTTAAAATTATAGGGTTCTAGTGGCTTTTTATCCCCCATATTTATCTCCAATTTGATTAGGTGTCAGTATGATCTAAACTCTTGTAAAAATGGGGATCTATACGAGGAGAGCTTCATGACCAAATTCTATCTGATAAGGAAATGATCCAACCATTTACTTATCCCTTCAGTGCCTCCCCTCTTATTTAACCAAGTCGCCTCCAAAACTAGTGGTTCAACGTCCACTAGTAGATGAGTGTCCAATATATGTAGGAAATAGTTGGCAAAAGTATAGGGACGAGCATGTGCACCCCAAATTTTTTACTGATGGGTTGTGAAATTTAGGTTAGCCCCAAGAATTAATATGGGGAGATTAAAGAGGCCTGACTCAACTAGTCTATCCCAAAATGAATTCCGGTTGTGATATGAACCATATGTATTGATGATATCCAACTCAAAATTCAATTCCTGTGAGAAAAATATAGTCAATACATTGTGAGTCAAGGTTACCTTGTTCTGAAAAATCATTGAAGGGCACCGTCCAAGAGCCAGTCAGTCAAAGTTTCCCTCTACATTTACAACTTGGAAGGTCTAACCTGGAAGACATTTTTTTAGGTACTTCAGGTAATCTTGCTTTGAACACATAATTTATTGTATCATTAGAATATTGGGTTTGTGATTATAAACCATCCTTTTTAGGGTGTGTTGCATTAAGGCCACCCATAAGCCCATTACATTGAATGAGATCAAGACCATTTTAAACCTGGGGGGTGATGCTTTGCTAAGGGCTCCTGAGATTTTCGATTGTCTTCTTGAGATGGCCTCCTTTCCAACTTCTAGTTTGGCATGTGTTAGATGAGATTTTATTCCTCTTATAGATGTTCAAACACTAAGTGCCATCATCACCTCAAGGCCCCTTGATTGAAATCGGTTCTCTTTTACTCTAGATCTGGTGTTAGATTTTCTTTGAGTGGATGTTGTGGGGAAAGAAAAACTCTACCTTATTTGTTTTGAAGATGGCATGAATAGTTTTTCCTCCTTTGTCTCTTTTTCTTGCAATTGTAGCAATGGAATATGTGACTCCTCTAGCTTCGAAGCCATGTCTTTCAGTTGGGATGTTGGTACACTTGCAAGTGGTGACCGAATGATGTAATGGATTCTATACTTCAATAGTTTCTCCTTCGATTCTCCTAACCTCACTTGAAGATTTTTATTAACTTCAATGATCTCCACATCCACTAAGATCTTTTATAGTGGAGTTTCTTCCTCACTATGACTTACCTCTTCCATCTTTCATTTTCCCTTATGAGATCTTTCTATTGTTTCTACTCCCATATCCGAGGGACTCAAGACCATGATTTATTTAGTGCTATAGGGACATGAATCTTTAAGTTCCCATGGGATTTGAAAAATGTGCAACAATAAGGGATGTTTTTGTAGCCCAATGTTTAAACAAAATGATGCAAACTAACCTCCACGAGGATAACATATGGAATCCCTTGAGCAGTATCCATCTCCACACATATCAAAGCCACTAAAGTGTTCTTTTTCTTCTATGTTTCAGGGTCTGTACTTAGGTAGGTTCCTAATGTATTCCCTATGATCTTAAAAATGTGGGGCTCCCAAAACTCTATCAGTAGGCATGGAAACTTTTCCATATTGTGTATTCTTTCCTGGATAGGATCAAAGCATGCATGCTACTGAAAAGTAGTAAGTTTTTTTGCCCCCCATAATCAAGGTTCACCCATTGTAATCTTTGACCCATATTTAGTTGAGTTCAAGACAAAAGTGCTATAGCACCCATGTGAACTTTGGGGATATAACCTAGCATATGTTTCCACGTCTGAAACACCCATTTATGCAAGTCTTGTTCATTGTATCTCCATGCATGAAAGTGGCCAATGAGGGATTTTTCTATATAGAGTATAACATTGTGCCTGAAAAATGGTGGGGTCTATCACGACCTTCATTTCCTCTATATATTTTTAAATAGACCTCAATTTTCTCTTTCTTGTTCAAGTCCTAGGGTCCCAAGATTTTGGGTCATGTAAGGGAGTAGCCTCAAAGGTATTCTAAGGGATAGAGGGATCATAGGTTAAGTGGGCCTGCGATATTGGTGCCAAAATATGGGGAGGTTATAGAAGGGTCCACATTAGAGGGGGGTTTCTCAAGGACTGAGGGGTTGCATTTCTAGTAGGGAGGATGGAGACCAAGCCATTTAGATCATTTATGAAACATTCACCCAAATAGTTCCTTTTGAAGTTTGATAAATGACCAAGGTCATCGATTGATATGATGGGTCAATAAGGAGAAATGATTCAAGGGTTGGCTAATGTGTGAGAAAGCACATGAGAATATATTGGACTAAGGCTAGAGGTGTTGTCACATGGTAAAACATCATGAGAAAAGAGGGATGGGAAGTTTTGATTACCTTTTATGAAGTTCTCAAAATGGTTTTGAATAGGTACCTTTGTGTTAAACATTAATGTACTATTTTTCCCCCAAGAATAGGAACTCCATACACATACATCTCTCTCTCTCTCTAACACACACATACACACAAATAAATGCACACATATATTAATATATTATATGTTAATTTTAGCTAGGGTGGTTGGGATGAATGATTGTTATCCTCCCCACCCAAGTTCAATTCCCACAAGTGAGATGTTGAGCACTTAATGAGTATATTGTTGTAATGGGTTTGAGCCATGTTGTTGATTGGCCTTGTGTTTGGAAGATTCTAGGGTTTACCTTGGGTACCATCCTCAAAATGAGGGGAAGTACTCAGGGGGTTTCCCTAGGTAATGTAACCTTGAAAAAATATTAATATTTTATATAAGAATATATGTATATATTAATATATGTATACATTCTCCCTTGGGGTGTAGGGAAATTGGTCATGGAATATATTGTTAAGGCACTCTATTATGTGAACTCACCGGTTCAAACACCTTGTGTGTTAGGTATGGGGCATCGTGGGAACATCTGGAGGTTATACTTTTAGCGGTCAGAATCAACCCTGTGTCACGCGAGTACAAACCCAGATAGTTTATGATTCCGGTAGTAAATGTGTGTGTGTGTGTGTGCATGTGCGTGGGAGCACGCGTGCGCGCGTGTGTGAGCGTGCATGTGCGCCCATGCATGCATGTATGTGTGTATGTATGTGTTCACTAGGCACATTTGAAATAATATAACCAAAATATGAAGATGATAAATCAAGTTTTCGAAGTGAAAGCCTAGTTATTGTCGCGCATTAAACCTATTTTCATCGCTCTATTCAAGGCCATGGATCCAGATCCTAAAATGTTATGATCCAAAGCTTTAGAATATTGTATGAAACTAGAGTACACACCATGTACACTAGATGTGAGTGTGGAGCTTAACTCCAAGTTAGGTAATAGAGAGATGAGTTACACAATAACTCCTTAAATAATAGAAGAACCTCCTCCAAATACCCGAATACATTCATAGATCCAATTCACATGTTCTCCACAATGACAAAATGATCTCTATATATACGTATTCGCACATTGCACATGTGTCCCATTTACCAAGAAGACCATTATTACATATATATTTACCCATTACATGTACATTAAACCCCATATATGCCCTCCCCCTTGGGGTTGTTTCATGTACATTTAACCCTATATATGCCCCCTTTGGGGTCATACCATAGAAAAGGTTGTCTCCCCTTTCTAGAAGCTAAGGTCGCTTCCTTCAGAGCTCTTGTGGTTTCTCTAGGGAAATTGATATAAAAGTCACAACCATCTTGATTTGTTAAAAAATGGATCAAATCCTTGTAGTTTATCTTATTGTTGCCTCCTCTAGGGATATGGCCTTGGCCCTCACTGAAAGAGTTCTTGTTGGGTAGATCATTAGCATTTGGCCCTCACTGAAAGAGTTATTGTCGGGCATTTCATTAACATTTGTCCCTCACCCTAATCAATGGACATGTGGATGCAAAATAACTAGATGGAAATGACCAAGGGAACATTCACTTATTATTTCCATGGAAGAGGATTCTATGCCTTCCCATTTGAAACCGAAGAGGACAAAGATCTCATCTTCCAAAATGGACCTTAATTCTTTGGGACAAGGGGAATGTACCTCAATCAATGGAATCCATATTTTGACCTCATGATATTGTTAAGTCCACAACATACCATCAAATTTTAAAATTTTTGGGTACCATTTTTTTCTTTAAGTTCATGTTATTTTGCAAGTAAATTGCACATTTCAATTCTAATGGTTCCTTGCATATCATCTAGTTCTGGAAACATCTTTTAGTCTCGAAGAAAACCAAAATTTTAAAGTCCTTTGGCTTTGTTTTGTACTAAAAATGGTTTATTATTGGCAAGTT
>JASDQU010588660.1:77985-89939 GCA_032191745.1 Picea mariana
TCATTAGCATTTGGCCCTCACTGAAAGAGTTATTGTCGGGCATTTCATTAACATTTGTCCCTCACCCTAATCAATGGACATGTGGATGCAAAATAACTAGATGGAAATGACCAAGGGAACATTCACTTATTATTTCCATGGAAGAGGATTCTATGCCTTCCCATTTGAAACCGAAGAGGACAAAGATCTCATCTTCCAAAATGGACCTTAATTCTTTGGGACAAGGGGAATGTACCTCAATCAATGGAATCCATATTTTGACCTCATGATATTGTTAAGTCCACAACATACCATCAAATTTTAAAATTTTTGGGTACCATTTTTTTCTTTAAGTTCATGTTATTTTGCAAGTAAATTGCACATTTCAATTCTAATGGTTCCTTGCATATCATCTAGTTCTGGAAACATCTTTTAGTCTCGAAGAAAACCAAAATTTTAAAGTCCTTTGGCTTTGTTTTGTACTAAAAATGGTTTATTATTGGCAAGTTTTGGACACTTACATCACTATGACAAAGTCAATGTTCAACATGGATTTGAAAGTACAATTTTGTCTCAATACAGAAGTGGAAGAAAGGCACCGATGTATTTCACTGTTGTAAAGTTAATTTTTTCATTGATGGGCACCCATTGATAACCACTTTTCACATTTTCCAAAATGCAAAGTTGAAAGGGCAATGATGTTAAAGTGAAATTTTGTGCCGATAACACTTATCAGTGTATTTTTTTTACTTTTTTCCTTCATCATTTAAAAACCGAATCGATGACTCCACTTTACACAATTCTTAAGGATCTGTATGATTTCTCACCCAAACTAACCTCTCATCATTGCAATGTAAAACTTTACTCAAACATGAAAGTGATGAGCTACCGTCGAAAAGAAAAATCTAATTAGCCATTAATTTGCCAATCCGATTGTTGAATTGTCCAATCGACATTTAATCTCAAAGATTTAGGTGATGCAATTGGATTTTATCTAGATTTGGTAATCACGGTGATCAGATTTGGTCATTTTATTATTAATATTCCAATATTCCCATGGTGTTGGAGCAAGATATTTTGGGAATTGTGTAGGAGAAAATTGTGCGACAAATCGACTAAGGAGCAACGTGCGTGGAAGAAAAGAAGACAATTAGCGTATTTTGAGGACTAGTGCACACAGAAGGTGGAAGGTAGTTAGAAGTCATTATAGCTTTTGGTCCATTTTGTAACGACCTAAGCCCTAGTGTCAATGTATAAATATGTAATGGGTTTTGGGGGTAGAGAGGGTCGATGAGTTGAAAAAGACTACTTGTTGGATGAAAAAGTCATAGTTTTGAGGTTCAAGAAGTAACTGTAAGTCGAATATGAGCTAATTTGAATATCAGTCGAGAGGTAAGTGTGCACTGTATGTGTGAACGATAAGAGCATGTTGGGTTATATCTCATATATCTTGTATGAGTGTAGTGCACACCTTTTATAAGAGATTATGTTGAATAATAATATAAGAAGCCCGTCATTGTGGACATAGCACAATTTGGGGTGAACCATGTTAAATATCTGTGTTGTGATGTATGTTGTGTTGTGATGTGTTTATTTTCGGTTATGTTTATGGCGCACTTAGTGAATGAATTAATATGGATAAGTTATATGATGGCTCTACGCACATGATGAATGGTCTAATGAATCAATGTTAAGTATGTTGGATATGATGAATGTCTCCTATTCCCTCATAACTGCGAAAACTTGGTTCCTGCAGACCCTATAGGTACCTCGGGTGATGCCAAAAGGGCTGATATCTTTAGGGTTTTGTTGGTGATTTAACGTTGAATCCCAGGTCTGCCCACTACACACCAACAAATGGTCCCATCGTTGGGACCAGGATCTGCAACTAAGGGTAATGTGTAGACCTACTAAGGAAGAGATTGGACAATGGTTGGACACAAAGGAGATTGAGTTTGTTTTAGATCAGAATAAGAATCCACATATCAATGCATAGAAATGGCTACAAAGGTATGTGTTTACAATTTTGCATGAAATTTTCTTTGTTGATTTTTCAAATATTTTAGAAAAGTGGATCCAAATATTAGTTGAACAGAACGAAATATTCCGCACAGTTGTTCCAAAAAACTAGATTTCTGAATTAATTTAGTTAGTCAATGCTATAAGCAATCGGGTATCATGCGTAGTTGATTTATGGTTGGATAATATACTGGGAAGTTACATTATTTAATTTTCTATAGATATTATTCAGTCGTATAGTGCTATTGAAAGGGATTTTTTTAAGGGACCACGTGGAAGATGCCTAAAGTCACTATCTACTTGGATTAAGATGTTGTTGTGTGACAAGGGAGTTATGAAGATGGAATTTGATTTCCCTAGCAGCTAAGAACTTTCGTGCATAAGGGGACTAGGGGCTAACCAAGGAATGGTCTAAGTGTTGCAAGGAAGAATGAATGAGGAACGGATGGGATGATGATGTTGAGAGAAGAAGAAGGTGCGACAAAAGAAGATATTGGGGTATTGCACAGTGGTAGGAAATTTAGGATGAATAAGAAGTGGACTCTGGTTGATAAAGAGGAGAAGCATAATGAGTTTCAAGAGAGAGACACTGGCGTAATACTCTGGATCATACCATGCACAGAAGGTTAGCTCAGTCTAGTAGAAGAAGATCCCACTCAACGCAAACTCTGCATCGAACCCACGACCCTTTGTGCAACTCCATGTTCTGAAGAAACTTTGTTGATTGTAGTTAGCAAGGGAAGTAAGGATAGTAGTCAGAACAATGGAGGTAGTATAGTAACCCAAATTTAGATAGTATCACCAAGGAGGAATACCATGCATAATATGATGGCGGGAGTAGATCCCACTTTAAGAATGCATTTCTTTCACGAGGTAGGTTTAGAAGATCCAGAAGAAATTTTTTTCATTTGTGAGACAATATTGAGTGTGAAGAATATACAGGATGATGATGCAAAGATTGCGCAGTTGGAAACAACATTAAGAGGTTGTGCATTAGTATGGTACATGAAATATCAGACTACTACACCCATGGGACAAACTAGAACATTGGCATATGTGTGACAAACTCTATTGAAAGAGTTCCAGAAACCTAAGTCCAAGTCACAATGCATTACAAAGTGTAATAAGATCAAGTAGATAGTGAATGAATCAGTGTGGGACTATGATCAAATATTCAAGATATTGAAGGACCAGTTGACATTTCAAATTCCAGATGAACAACATAAGGAGTGGTTTATTGAAGGATTGTTGTTGCATATACGCTTCCCTTTGACCGAGAATAAGATTTTGTCGCAGTCGGAAGTCCTAGAAAATTTTATGAAATTAGAA
Source organism: Picea mariana (assembly GCA_032191745.1). Classification (NCBI taxonomy): domain Eukaryota; kingdom Viridiplantae; phylum Streptophyta; class Pinopsida; order Pinales; family Pinaceae; genus Picea; species Picea mariana. The sequence continues at coordinate 81,313 of JASDQU010588660.1, forward strand.
GCATCCCTGGTAGGAAAAAATGGCATAGGGATGGCTCAAGTTTAGTCATAGTTAGTAGCACTGACTATCCAGTTGTGGGAACTTGCGAAATGAAAAGAAAAGCGTGAGGAAGTCTGGTGTGTCACATGTAGAACAAAAAGGCATCATAAGAACGAATGTCCAACTTTTCAACAATATTTGAATATAGGAGCTTTGAATCCATTAGGGGTATGGTGTGAGATTTGCAAGATGATGGGTCACCACCCTATTGCTTGTCCATTGATGCAGAAATACCAAAGCACTGCTAGAAACTTGTTTTGTAACTTCTGTAAGTCATTTGGACATGAAGAAAAGGAATGCCACACATTTGATTTGATGAGACAACACATAACATATGCATAAGAGTCCAGGGAGAAGAATCTGAAGGAGGAGCTCTGCAGTATAATACTCTAAGAGGTTATAATCAAGGAGGAAGAGGAGGGTCCAGAGGTCATGGAAGAGGAGGATTCTATAGAGGAAGAGGACCAATTATATGCTATAACTATAATCAATCTGGACATTTTCCATGAGACTGAAATGTACATATTTGAGACAACTAGACCATGCAATGGAGGATTTCCCATAGTTGGTCGCAAAGTGGCAAGAAAAGAGGAAACCAAATGTACAAATGATAACAAAAAAGGCGTGCGACAAATAACCCAAGATAACAATGGTTACGTGTAGAGGAATTAGAACCAGAGCTGATGCGATGGATCAAGAAAATAAGATCCACCAATGGGTCAGGAAAGAAGCAAAACCTCTTCGATTGTTTAACCCTATAAAGGATAAAGAGATGTATACACAAGAAAGGAAGGAAGTGATAGGAGGAGAATGAATAACATTGACTTCGACCTTGCCACCTTTGTATGATAGAATGATAGTATATCATATGCCACCAGTATTTGACCATTCATAAATGAAAGTTGACAAGGTAAGAACTTTAAAATGTTTTCTAAAAGGTTTTTTATAGCTAATGAAGGATGAGTCTGCTTTGAGTATGTTGCATGAAATGATAGGCCGTTGCACCAAAGAGAAAGAGATACCTTTCACACACCGAGAAGTTAACCAAGTGCACCGCAAGAAAAGAACGAATAGGGAGTTTCGATTCAATGCCCAGATAGGGAACTACGACATGGACAATATTAATTTGGATCTAGGTTCCAATGTCAATGTCATCCTGAAGCAGACTTGGGAAATGATGGGTAAGTAAAAGTTGATCTTGTCGCCCATTCAATTGAGCTAGCAAATCAACATAAGATTGTTCCAATTAGAAGGCTGATAGGGATAAGTGTTAATGTTGATTGAGTGTGCATCTTGGCTGATTTTGAAGTGATCAAGATAGTGGATGGTAGCACCTTGTTGATGGGTCTTAAACCCCTTAACTGAACAATAGGAACCAAAACCGCCACTGAGGCCCAATTAGACTCTGTAGCGTTCGTGATTGGAATGGTTCTCCAGATCTCGCGATCCGACCAATTTAATTGATGGGATTTGTGTTTTCTTGTGGAGGCATCTCCTTCAGTCAAGATTTTCTCTTTTGGTATTTTCTGTTTAGTTAGGATAAATGTGAGGAAAATCTGGTATAAACCAACATGACCACATAGCGATAAGGAAGTCTAAATACTGGGAAAGGCTGGGCTCGGGATAGCCCTCACTCCAGCATGCAGACAACGATCTCTTACCATAGGCCTAGTAATAATACTTTAACCATGTGAGCACTCGATCACTAGCTGACATTTTAACCTAAACTATCCAAGAAACAAGATGAGAGAAAATTTAACTACTGCAGAAGAGGCTTAGCTTGGGATAACCCGCTGCTCAAACATGCAAACAATAATCCTATACCACAGGCCTAGTAATAATACGTTAACCATGTGAGCATCCAATTACTATTTGAGAATACTAATTATTAGAAGAAAACATTTGTATGATAAGATTGATATCAAGCAAAATAATTCATCTACCATAATCTTTCATCATATATCCACACAACGATTCATCATTTCCATCATTAGAGAAAAGAGCAGCAAAACAATTGCACAAGATAACTTGACAATATATTCGATAGCTCTTACTTGTTACATTTGCTCATGAAATGAATAGGAAATAGTTCTTCTCTAGGCTCAATTACACATGCATATGATAAAAACAATTTCGTCTCTGGTCCAGAAGGACTTCTTCATTCATAGCAGCTCCAAAATAATTCTTAACAACTAGAAATAAAAGAGTTCTTGCAACCAACCATCAACCCTTGTTTAATCGGTCGAGGCCTTTATTTATAACCTAAAGTTCTAACTAAAGTTAACGGCTAAGTGTGGTTCAAGCAACACAAAATCGCCACGTGGCGTCTTCTTTCAACAACTTCCTGAACAATCAACTCAAGATATCTTCTTGAAAAGGATGGTTTATCTCGTATTCAGACCAACTAACAAGCAGTTCTTCACAAGTTCAGGTTCATAGCGATCTATGCTGATTTATCAGAGCCACACACATTCCTCTGATATTTGCTGCATGCGCTCGGTACTTGACCAAATTGGAGTTCAGTCGATGTACCGTCGTTCGGGCCCTGATCGGATGTTCGAAAAATTGTTGCACTTGCCCTGGCTTTGCATCGACCATCTTTGCGAGTTCTTCGGTCCATAGCGAGTCTCCTTCAACATGCACCTTGACTGTGTCACTCATGTCAGAGAAGTTGTCAGGGATGCCAGGCCAACATTCCCCATCGCTTCGGTGATTCAGTCTCAACGTTTCTTTAAGTTCTTCGGTGGAGCCATAGGACAGACTTTAGTCGGTGATCGGGAATTTTCTCCCTGTAGTTAAAATAAAAGTAGTTTAGTAGTTAATTAACCTATGATCTGACATAAATAAATCAAAAGATCAACATGTACCTGTGCAACTTGCTAGTCTTAGTCGTTTTTAATACTTACATGATCTATAACACATTCTTTGAGTGATCTGCGAAGCCGAAGCCCTTATTCGGTTTTAATGTAAACCTCAACATGCTATAGTGTGGCTAAATCAAGTACGATAAACATGCATGTACGAATTATCATAGTACTTACTTGATCTTTGGAATCGTCAAGAAAGGGCGCCGAGGACAAATTATGCACATGTTTTCTCCTGAGGGGTCGGATATCATACAGAGAAAGTCGTTAAAAAATTACAGAACTCGTACTATTGAGCGTATCAAACATCATTCATAAATAACGGAGGTTCGTAAGTTCAAAAGGATTGAAAGGATCGCACTGCACATTTTCCTGCAACCCCGATCGACGACGCTTTCATGTTCTGGATAACATCTGTCGATTAGCTCGGGCGTGCTGAATTTTCAAACATCATGTTGCGAGGCGCAGATATTATGTTGGCCAGCCTAGCATCACTCCTTGATTTCCCTATAAATTCCAGGAGCTTTGCGAGCAATCCTTCTCATATGTCGAGCTCATATTTTCTGGAAATTTGGTTTGGTAAATTCGTCTTAGCGATGTCCAGCTAAGTGACTCCTTGCCATCTGTGGACACTTTGAGTCTCTTACGCTGTTGCAGTTATGGGATCTCTTTCAAGCATGGGACGAGGTCTATGAAGTAGTCAGAGTGTGAGATCTCACCCTCAGCGCACCTGGGATTCCTTTTTGTGGGTTTCGAGAGGTATAGCTATTGGCCTAGAGGTAGCGTCATCATCCAGGGATGAGCTTGGGGTGGTCGCAGATACATCCGGGAGAAATATGCTGGAGGCTGCGCCTTCTCCGAGACCGAAATAGAGGAGAAGAGGAAGGCCTAAGAAGAAAATTCGAGAAGGAGAGGGGGACCGCACCAAGGCCAAACCAAAGGTATGTCCAGCTTGTGAGGAATCTGTAATGCCCACCGACCGCTCGTAGTTGGTCGAGACAACCGACAAAGCAGACAAGAGAGGAAAGGGGAGATCAAAATCGTCGGGATCTTCCATTGGAAATTCCACTCAACAACTAGAGTAGGCTCAAATTGCAATAGCCGAGCTCTACCAAGAGAATAGGGAACTGCGACGTCAATTGGCGGAGAAAACCTAGGGGATATTGCCGCCGCAAGGTCGCGGGGGAAGCGTCATCTGGTTGCAGAGACAACTTTGAGAGGCACAAGACACAATTGTGGAATTGCGTGACACGTAGCAGATGGCAGTGACAACGGGGCATAAGTCACCACAAAGTGTGAAAGACAAACTAAGACAGGACTACCACATAGGTGACACACAGTTAGCGGGTTCTTGCTCCACGTTCCCGAAAGTGTGGTTTAACACCTTTTTGCCCTTTATTTGTAAAATTTTGTAATCTTACGGTGACTGGGCCGGTTAGTCAAATTGTCGAAGTCTATTTATTCAAATGTAAATCGAGCCTGGCAGAGGGTTTTCCCTTTTGATTGTATATATATATATAAGGTTTTAAGGCATTATTGTGAATCAGACAAGTATTCTTCTTTAAATTTTTTGCGCAAAAGAATATTAGATCTTTTTCTTTTTTTCATCATGGTTATCACGTCATGAGTTTGTTAATGCTTTTTTTCTCTGTAAAACTTTGACATCGAATTCGGTCATTGAAAATATTTAATCACGTGGATAAAAAGGTTTTAAGGCATTATTGTGAATCAGACATGTATTCTTCTTTAAATTTTTTGCGCAAAAGAATATTAGATCTTTTTCTTTTTTTCATCATGGTTATCACGTCATGAGTTTGTTAATGCTTTTTTTCCTCTGTAAAACTTTGACATCGACTTCGGTCATTGAAAATATTTAATCACGTGGATAAAAATCATGTTTGAAGGACTAGAGACGTTAGGGAAACAATTAGTCCCCTTTTCCAATATCGAACTTATTTCGGGGTTCGACGGTCGGAAATGTTGTTTTTTATTTCTCAAACGATTTTCATCACCTTAATCTTCTACCGACGCCGATCTTCATAAGTGAGTCGGGAGAAACCCAGATCGCTGCTTCCTTAAGAAATTTGTCGAGGCCGATTCAATCTGTCGTCGGCGATATCCATGCCCAGGGTTATTCGTAGGGTGAGGAAAGTCTTGAAATCGTCGACGCCGATGAAAATGACGCTCATCTTTGTTTTTATTTTGGACTTCTCAGGCGATTTTAGTCACTTTACTCCTTTTCCGATGCCGAAACGTCCCAAGCAGTTTAGGGAAACTTTTAGATTGTTGATTCTTTTAATCAAGGTTAGTCCCTTTTAAATTTGACAAGGTTTCTTACATGCCTCAACAGAATTTCTAATAATAAAAACATGAAAACATAAAAGTTAAGCACAGGTGGCATTTTCATACTGAAGTAGAAACAAGCGGTGCAAGGCCCAAGTGGTACCCAAAAAGTAGAAAATAAGCCCAGAATTTTTAGGGTGTGTTGAGTGCTCAACACAACCCTTACCCAACACTACTTGGACTTGATTGGGCCTTTGACAACCAAACTATCATTGATATGAAGAAGAGACATATGATATTTTAAGTACAATACTTGAAGATTATTGCACCATTAGATCCTACTAAAGGAAGAAGATATGTAGAACCAATAAAGGGAAAAGAGCTTGATAACCTATATAATATGACCATGTGGATGGATGATTATGTGAATCCTACATCTGATGGTGTACTTAGTTTGAGAAGTATCATCTCATGCACATTAGATTCAAAAACATATTTGGAGAATTGGCATAAGATATTGCATGAAGTGTCTACAATGAAATGTGCTTGGATTACCTCCGCGTTGCGATGGATTGGAATTGAGGTATGTGATCCTCCAAGGTATGACAAAATAACCGATGTAGCTTATTTTATAAGAGAATTTGAATTGAAAATATCAGATTTAACAAAGATTACTAGCTTTAGATGTCACCCTGAAAGCAACCCGACAAGATGGTGGGTTGCGCATAAGGATGGAATAAGAGATTGGCGGTAGTGTAGAAGGCTATTACAAGTCATGTTTCAGATAGAGAATGAAGATACTATGCATAAGTATACAAGATTGAGTTGTCCGATGGATCATGTTACATAGTGCATTGTGACACGGAGTAAAGTACCTAGGCAAGAATGGACACACTTGTTTGTACATAACTTGGACACAATCTTGATGAATTGGTACTTGGAACTGAAACTGCACATAGAAACAACAGATTGGGAAAAATTGACTCGAAATTTTAAGGTAAATTTTAGTTTTGAAGATGATTCTCCTTTGATTGACTGAACTTTGTAGGTTATCAAGAACAAGATTTTTACATCATAAGACTCGATAGAACTAGTACATGTATGTAGCACGCATAGATCTTCTTCGATAGTTGAATAAGTTTTGCACTATTATAATGTTTTTGAAGAAGAACAAGAGGAGGACGAAGATCCAAGAAATGTGCAAATACCAGAAACTGAAGGAGAGTGTGTAGTAGAAGGACCAAATCTTGAACATGAAGTGTATGCCAAACCATTAAGAACACACAAAGTAAATATAGGTACAGAAGATAAGCCCAAATTTGTGAACATAGGAGACTATTGGAATGGAGAAACTGTTGAAAAGATAATTGATTTACTGCATGAATATCAGGGCCTGTTTCCGACTGCTTTTTCAGAGATGAAATGGATTGTTGGCGAGTTAGGAGAGATGAAGATCCCCTTGAAGCTAAATGCTAAGCCAGTGAAGCAGAGACCATACAAATTGAACCCGACGTATAAGCAAAAAGTGAAAATAGATATAGATAGGATGTTGGAAGCTGGAATTATTGAACCTGTCACATAATCAGAGTGGATTAGTCCAATGGTGGTTCAGAATAAGAAGACACGAGAGATCAAAATTTGTGTAGATATGAGGAAATTAAACGATTCTTGCTTACATGATCTGTTGCCGACTCCGTTTACAGATGAAGTGTTGGAGAATGTACAAGGATGGGAATTTTATTCATTCACTAATGGATTTTCAGGGTATCATTAGATCTAAATTGTGGAAGAAGATAGATATAAGACTACGTTTGTAACAGAATGGGGATGTTACCAGTACACAGTTATTCCTGTTGGATTGAAGAATGCACCAGCAATATTCTCTAGAGTGGTTGTAGCAACATTTAAATAATTCATTCATAAGTTCTTAGAAGTATACTTAGATGACTGGATGATGTTTAACTTGTTGAAAGATCATGTTGAGACTTTGTGCTTGATGTTGGATAGGTGTAGGCAGTTTCAGATATCTTTGAATTTGAAGAAGTGCATTTTTTGTGCGCCATTTGGTATCTTACTGGGCCATGTAGTGTGTAAGCAAGGACTGTTGGTGGATCCCACAAAGATTGTTGCAAGTGTTGATTTATCACTACCTACCCCAGTGTGATAGTAATGAACAACATTGATTCATACAGGGTAATACAAGAAGTTCATTAGAGGATATGCACTGATCAAAACCCCGATGGGAAAAATGCCAAAGAAGCAGAACAAGTTTCAATGGAATGAGGAATTTCATAAAGGTTTAGATACTTTGAAGAAAAAATTGGTTACTGTACCGATTTTCATATTTCTAGATTGGAAGAAGGAGATTCATGTTCACATGGATGCATAATCTATAGCTTTAGGCGTAGTGTGAGCTCAACTGGGAGAAGGAGATATAGATCATCTCATTGCATTTGCAAGCAATCAGTTGTCAACTACATAACATAACTATACTACCACAAAACATGAAGGATTAGAAATGGTGTATGCAATGCAAAAGTTTATACATTACTTGATGGGTTCACACTTTAAAATGTACACAGATCATTCTACGCTGAGATACTTAGTTAATAAGCTAGTGTTGGGGGGAGAATATGTAGATGGCTATTATTGTTTCAGGAATATGACTTGGAGGTAATTTTGAAACCAGGGAAATTTAGTTCAGGACCTGATCACTTATCGCACATACTATTAAGGGAAGATGCAAGAAACTTGGATGACAGTCTACTAGACACACACTTATTTGCAGTAAAGATGGTTGATGACTATTTTATAGACATAGTCCAGTTATTGAGCACATGAGTAGCCCCACCTAAGTTTACAGTTGCGCAGAAGAAGCAATTAGTAATGGAGGCAACAAAGTATCAACTTATAGTAGAAAATTTGTATGAGTTAGGCACATATGGTATTCTGTGACGATGTGTATTAGAAAATGAAAGACGTATGATATTGTCAGAGGCACATGAAGGGGTTGCAGGAGGTCACTACGTAGTGAAAGCAACAACTTAGAATATTTTGCACATAAGATTGTGGTGGCCTGCCCTTCATAAGGATGAAAAAGAATTATGTAAGACTTGTGATGTCTGTCAGAGACTTAGGAGCCTTCCAAGAGAGGTGAGATGCCATTAGTACCGCAATGACATTACATGATTTTGATAAATGGGACAATGATTTTTTTGGACTGATTAATTCACCAACAAAGAGGCCGGGAGCCAGATATATCATTACTGCGACAGACTATTTGACCAGATGGGATGAAGTGGAACCAATCAGAGATTGCAGCGCGAAGACTACTACACAATTTTTGTTTGAAAATGTGGTGACAAGGTTTGGATGCCCCAAAATTCTTATGAGCGATCAAGGAACTCATTTTCTGAATAACACAATTGCATCTTTGACAGA
>JASDQU010588661.1:4987-46796 GCA_032191745.1 Picea mariana
ATACCCCCACAATTAATGTCATAGGACAATTAGCAAATCTCATCCATGGAATGCTAGTTGTTCCTAAGTACTTGGATCATGGAAATACTATAGTGAATGTGCACATTAATAAGAACATGATCCAAAATACCTTGATATATTTAGAGGAAACAATAAATGTCACGAATAAAGATATAATGTTGAGACTAGAAATCCATGGATCCTTAAGACATACATCTATTGTACTTTAACTTGCATATAGATCTATAGTAAAACCTAAGGGTATTCTAGAAGACATAATGACCTTCAATGATTATTAGGAATACCCCATTGATTTATTAGTTCTCCAAACCAAGTCATATTTAATGGATATCATCTCGTATTGGTAAGAACCTTGATGGCCACAATAGATGCATACATTATCAGTAGAGTAAGAAATATGACCAGTACTAATAGATAGTCCCAATAAACAAGTATTCTTTACCCAATTGCTCAACCATTAATGACAACAAATTTTCCAATGTGGGTAGAAGAGGAGTTGTCACGGGCCTTTGTCTATCCCATTTTCACCATAAACACAACCTGGTCCAACAATAAATTTGATGAAGACATCTTCATTTCAAATTTCCTAGAAAATGAATACCCTACTAATGTGAGGATAGAAATAATAAATGATGAAGAAAAAACCAAAACATATGTTGATGAAGAAAGGAAATCATGTGAAAAATATTTTACAAATGAAGCTAATAATTCTTCTGTAAAAACTATAGAAAACTATCCCTATATAGCATTGAAAATTGGCACTAACATCACTGATGAACAAGAGCATAAATTTCAAGTTTTGCTCAAAGAAAAAAATTGTATCCTTTGCATAGAACTACAAGGAAATGAAAGTAATCCACCTTTTTATCTACATCTACCGCATATATACATTAAATAAGACAATAGATCAATTAGGAAACCTCGGAGAAGAATGAATCTTGAATTAAAAGACATTGTCAATAAAGAATTGCAAGAACTCCTACTTGTTATATTTATTTACCCAATTTCTAATAATGAGTGGGTTTCACGCTCAGTCATTTTCCAAAAGAGGAATAGAAAATCGAGAATTTGTGTGGACTACAAGGAGTTGAATAAAGCCACTAGGAAATATCATGTTTCCTTACCTCTCATTAACCAATTCATTTTCATCTTAGCAGGGAAAGTGAATAATTTTTATTTCTATATGTGTTCAAAGGATATAATTAGACACAAATAACCCTTGAATATCATGATAAAAATACCTTTACCTACCCTTGGAGTACCTTTTCTCACAAATTTCTTTCATTTTGTCTATGCAATTCTCAAATAAATTTTCAAAGGGTTGTACTCAACAAATTTTTAGACTTCATCCAAGACATGGTAGAGATATGCATCTATGACTTCACTCCCTATGGAAACTTTTTTGAAGACTAATGTTCATAATTTTTTCCAAAAATGTGAAGAAATGAACCTCTCCCTTAGCCATGAAAAGTTCAATATACTTATGAATGAGGGCGGTGTTCTAGGAACCACTTGTCTTCCATATGGATTAAAGTATATAACAACAAATCAAACATCATAAAACATCTTCCTACCCCTCTAAAAAAAGACGTGATAATCTTCCTTGGACATGCAGGTTACTACAAAATGTTCATCAAAGATTTTAGCAAGTTAGCTTCTCCTATGTTTTCCTTACTACATAGATTTATGTTGGACACCACAATGTTACAAGGAATTTGAAAGTATCAAAGAAAAACTCATCACATCCCCTATTCTTCAATGTCCCAAATGGAATCTTCCTTTCCATATCCATATCGATGCTTCAGAAAAATGAATACAGGTTTTTTTGGGACAAAATGAAGATAACAAGGCTTATGCAATTTATTTTGTTAGAAAAAACATATCCGCTGCAAAGTTGAACTGCACAATTACTTACAAACAATTTCTTGAAGTTGCTTAAGCTATCAACAAATTTAAGCATTATATCATTGGATACTCAAGTTTTGTACACACAGATCATTCTACCATCAAGTGTTTAATGAAAAAACCTGATATTAACGGAAGAACATTTTTATAACTTTTTTTGTTAGAACAATTTGATTTGACCATTATTGATAGGCCAGTATGAAAAAATGTTGTTGTGAATTTTTTATCAAGGTTAACAAATCTTACAAATGGAGACATGGTAGATGATCATTTTCTAGGTGAACATTTTTTTGCAATTTCAGTACAAACCCCCTACTTTGCTGACATAGCCAACCACTTAACAAAAGGGACTTTTCCTCGGCATTTTTCTTACAGGGAAAGATCCAATATTGTTTGAAAAAGTGCAACGTATACTTGTATTATAGTATATTTGTTCAAGATTGGACTATATCAAATCCTGAGGAGATGTATAACGGAAGATGAGGTGCATGACATCCTCCATGCATGCCGTGATAAACCCTATGAAGCGCACTACACAACAAAGAAGACAACGTACAATATATTCATGTTGGTTACTATTGGCTTACCCGACATAGGGATGCTCATCAATATACCTCTCATTGTGATAAATGCCAAGGGATGGTAAAACCGACCAAGAGAAATGAAATTCCCTTATAGCATAAATATCATTGGCTCATTATGATCAGTGGGGATTTGATTTTGTGGGGCCTATTGTTTGAAAATAAGTACATAGTAATATGCACATATTACTTGTAAAAGTTAGCTAAGGGAAAACAATGAAGGTATCTACAGAACAAAAAGTGGCGAGAAAAATAAAAAAAACTCATAAAAAAAATTCATATTTTCAAGATTCACATTCCTCAATAGTCACGTATCAAGGAGCTCAACTCACATCCAAAATCATACAACAAATCATGAAGCAACATCACATTCGCCACAAGAGGTTCACTACAAGAGGTTCACTCTTTATCATCCAAAAGAAAATGGACAAGCCGAAGTCACTAATAGAGAGTTGCACAACATCCTTACCAAGATAATTAGTGTGAACAAGAGGAATAGAAGAAAAGCTTCAAGTCCCTGCCTCAGTAAATTGAAATATGTTATGTACAACTTCAACCCTGTACCACTCAGACTTGTGAAAGGAACTGAAAATGTGCAGAGTGGGGTTCTTCAGTGAACAATGGCAAGCGAATGGCAAACAAGGTGGTAGGTAGCTTCAATGATAACCCTCACACTAGAGGAAGAATAATAAATGAAGGAGCTTGTGTTCTTTCCGTTTTTTTTTCTTTTCATTGATGGAACTGGTGGTAAGGGTCATTAATGGAAAGCTAACCTAAACAGAAATTGTTTCCAGCAATGTCAAAGAAAAATAAAATGGTAATACTGGTTGCCGACCCAACTATTTCCACCCACCCGCAAATGCGCCTGTTGTGACCGGATTCTATACTCTCTCTCTGTTGATGGAATAATGAGTCCGGATAAATAAATAGGTCACTGTTGAGGGAAAAAACATTAATAATCTAAATTTTCCCGGTTCAGAAGGCTTGTTCAACTATATCGTGAGTGAAGGAAAGGTTATAAAGTCAGGCTAGGTAGGATTAACTGACTTATTTGGCATATATTAGCAAATATTTTCAAGACTCCTTATCATTTGTTATCGTTCTGAGCAGTGTTAGACCCCGAACAGATCAAATAAGTGAGTAAATGTGAGCCATGCCCTGGTCAAACATCTGAAAGAGCAGCCATAAACATTTAAGCACAAAATTTCTCCAAATTTAACGCCCCTTTCAACTTACCAATTGCTTGTTTTGTTTATCCATAATAAAAAAAATCAGAACCCTGACCGAGTCAAATGATCAAAGAGTTACGTGCATAAAATTACTAGCATCCATTTAGTTTCTTAAACGAATTGCACTAGCTCGGAAAATTAGTTTGTATGAACAGTACATAACTTCAACCATGGCCAATATTTAACAAGTTCTCAACAAAATAGGATAAAGAAGTTGGTCAACATATTGTTCCATAGAAGGTAACGCCAGTAAACACTTCTAAAACCCTTAAAGCTGAAGAGAAAAACAATATTTCCACCACATAATTAAGGCACTTGTTCCATCATTTTTTTTTCACAGTGTGAGTTATGAAAACATTCCATGTTTGAGTGATCAAATATTGAATAGGGGAGCAATTTATTCCCTCAGAATGAAGGCAGGTAGGCCAAAATAAATCTGATCAATCAATTCAAGACATTATTGCAGAAAGCTTGGGGGGCTAGTTACCGACATGATACTCGCAATCTAGAACATGGAAACGCAGCGAACCCCTTTATATAAATAGTGGCAGTTGTTTTCATGTAGATAATAGCTTAGATGATTCCCCCTTTTTTAGTATAGGCTAGATTGAACTTTCATTTGGCCATCGAACTTCTCCCTGACACTATTGTTAAATATATTGTAGCCTCAATAGTCTGACTGTAAACTGCCAACTGTACTTTCTATTTTTGTCTTGCTTGAGCCTATTTAGCTCAGCTATTTCCCTTTACATTGTAACTTCGTTTTTGCACTCTTCTTCATATATTCCAATATACTATTTTCTATTCTATCTTTCTCTCTGTATTTCTTGCTTCAAAATTTATCATGGTATCAGAGCTTCAATAGTAAGCCTCTTCACACAGTCTAGAGAGCAACACGATCCTCACAGCGCTTCGCTTCACGGATCTCGAGAAGCATTTGACACAGACTTTTCACAAGGCTTGGAGAGCTCTCTGTCATACTCTCGAAAGATCCTCCCAGGAAACTTCCACGAGGAAGCAGACTGTCATACGCTCAAAGATTAGCGTAAGAAGCTCACACGACGAAGCAGAGCGTACAACGCTCAAAGGATTGAGGAAAAAGAGAGTGCAGGAGAAGAAAACTTTAAAGTTTCTTGAACAATTTTCAAGAATCATCAAAGATTTATGAGGAAGAGCTGCAGGAGGCGGGAACTCTTGAATAATTCAAAGAATTCGTTCAAATTCACTAAAAGATTCCTGCAGAAGGCAGAATCGTTTAAAGATTCTTGGAAATCGCTCAAATATGTCAAAGATTGTAATAGAGAACGAATAACTCGTGAAATTCTTTCAAATCTTTGAAAGATTCACAAATTTTTTCTTCTGCAGAAGAAATTCCTTCAAATTCAGCAAAGATCGCATCTAAAGAGCAAAGAACGCATCTCATGTGCAAAGAACAACCATTGAGGCCGTAAGATTCATCCTGCGAACAGATCCAGAGCGGGAAATCAGTTCAGAAGGGACGAGGAGAGCGTGGAAAAGGCGAAAGAGTTTCAAGCGTTAGATCTTGAGCAGAGGACCGATAGCCGTTGGATCAACAAGAAGGTGCACGAGGTTTAGTCCTCTGCAACATCGAGGAGAAATTTTGACTTGTGAAGTCCGGACATCATCTGGACTGTCCATCAAGAGACACGTGGCGAGATATCGGCATTTCGCTGACTCACAAGGTGTAAAGGTCAGAAGACTACCGTGAGAATTCGCGAATCGCGAAATCATGAGTCATTCTGGACCATTGGATCGAGAAAGATCGTGAGCCGTTGATCTTTTCTCATCGCAAAATCGGGGATCGGGAGTTGGACGAGAAAAGGAGACTGCTCTCCAAAACTCCGATACGTGAAATCCCGACATCAAGAATTGCTAAATCCTGAGAGGATTGTGAGCCGTCCATCTCAGAGAACAGGTGGCAGCAGATCCAAGTACCGTCAAATCAACATATCGGAGTTCGCGGTTTTGAAAGACCATCACAACAAGAGTTCTAAACTCGCGAAATTGCGATTCACGAAATAGCGATAAGATCATAGCCGTCCATTTGTTCGAACACGTGGTGGACATCAAGAAAACCGTCGGCGTTTCGGCAACCAAAGTTCTCAAGTTGACAGAAAATTTGGCGTCGCAAGTCGCGAAATCGTGAAATGACGTAGACCGTCCATCTTGAGGGGACACGTGGCATAAAGCCAAGGACTCGAAAAATTCCTGAAAGAGGAGAGTCCATCGGCACATCGGTATTCGGCAAATCGTGAATCCTAACGACAAGAAGCACGAGTATTTCGGAACTGTGAAGTCCGAAATCCTGACAGGAGGAAAGCTTCGTTTTGGGGCCCAGCTGACATCATCTCGTCAAAACGAGGGATTGGGAATCTCCACGGTGAAACCCCCAAAGTAGACTTAAGTCGTCCATCTATTGGGACACGTGGTAGAGATCAAAGGAGTTGGGAAAGTACCGAAAGGAAAGCGTCATCGGTAAATCGGAGATCAGGGAATTGAGGAGTCAGAAGAGCTCGTCATCGGGGTTCACGAAGTCCCGATTCGCGATATTCTGATAAGATCTGGACTGTCAGATCACAGGAAGATCTGGACCACTAAATTGTCCAAAAGAAAATTTCGGATTTCGACAATTTGAAAGGCAAAAAACCCGAAAAGCCCATAGCGCTTTAACATTAAGGCGTGTGGTCACATTACACGGTGACTAAGGCCAATTCAAGGCCGATAAGATCTCTCCAGCCATCGGCAAATTGACGTTTCGGCGATCGGAGGTTGGCGAGACAAGAGATCGAAGGACTTGTATAACGAAGTCCCGACATCAGAATCGCGAAGCCAAAAACTCGTGAAATCTTGAACGTAGAGTTCTGAAGTCACTGCTAATTATACGCAGGAGACAGGTAAGTAAGAATTTTTTCTTTCTGTTTTGTTCAATTCTTTTTAAAACAAACAAATATGGCATCGTCTAGCAATTTAGGACCAACTCAGGGTCTGATTCTTCTGGGAAAGAATTATGAGTTTTGGTCTCTTCGGATGAGATCCTTCTTGCAAGCACAAGAGTGCTGGGAACCAGTGGATCTTGGATATGTGGAACCAGATCCAGCAGCCCTGTCTGCCATGACAAATCCGCAGAGAATTGCTCAGTCAACACTTAGGAACAAAGAAAATAAAGTGAAATTCTGGATTCAAAATTCTGTGGATGACTCGATTTTTTCAAAAATCACAGGAGCTGGTACTTCCAAATAGGCCTGGGACATCCTTAAATCTTCCTACCAAGGAAATGACAGGGTCAAAACAGTTAAACTGCAGACCTTGAGGATGTAATTCGAGACTCTAAGGATGACAGAGTCCGAAAATGTGGATCAGTTCATGACCAGAGTCATGGGAATCGTGAACCAGATCAGATTGACTGGCGAAGCCATCACTAATCAATGAATTGTTGAGAAAATCCTCAGAATTTTACCAAAGAAATTCGAAGTGGTTGTAACAGCAATCCTTGAATCCAAGGATTTGTCAATTTTTTCAACAGATAAACTAATTGGTTCTCCGGTGACACATGAAACCAGACTGCATCTCACATATGAGTCAATCTCTAATTCTTTCAAAACTCAATTCTCCTTGAGCAGAGGGAGAGGGAGAGGAAGAAGCAGAGGTCACCCAGGAAGAGGGAGCAATCAAAGTAACCCTCACTCCAATGAAGGTAACAGACAACAATATCTGAATCGAAATCTTCAAGGTCAAAGGCAACAACAACAAAATCAACATCAGAATTTCCAGCCTCAAAGAGGCAGAGGGAGAAGATCAAATGAGAAATAAAGCATACAATGCTATTACTGCAAAAAGTATGGGCACTATGAATCTGAATGCAGGAAGAAGCAAGCAGATCAGCTCTCAGGCAGAGCACATGTGTCAAATCACACGGGAGAAAACTCAGGAGGTATGTTTCTTTCATGTCACAACACTGAACATCAACCCAAATATCTCTAGTTGCTAGACAGTGGATGCAAAAATCACATGACAGGTAACAAAGAATTACTTTCATGCATTGATTCTTCAATCTCATCTGATATTACACTTGGAAATGATTATTTAGTCAAAGTTCAAGGAAAATGAACTGTTCCTATTCTTACTAAACAAAATGTAAAGAAAGACATATACAATGTCCATCATGTTCCAGATCTGAAACATAACTTGTTAAGAGTAGGACAACTCATTGAACATGGCTATAAGGTACTTTTTGAGGGAGCATCTTGCAAAATTTATGATAAAAAACCCAGCAGAAAATTAATTTCTGAAATCCTTATAACTCCAAATAGGATGTTTCCCCTTATCCTCAGAACTGCAAATATGAGTCAACCATATGCACAAAGTGCATCAACCCTGAATGAAACTATGGTTTGGCATACAAGATTTGGACATGTACCATTTCAGAGTCTAAGTCTTCTTCAAAAAAACTCCATGGTCAATGGTCTACCTATCTTTAAAGAGCAAATTCCCCCATGTGAGTCTTGCATACTTGGAAAACACAAGAGAACTAGTTTTCCACAGTCATCAAATCAAGCCAAACAAAATCTTGAACTTGTTCACACTGACCTATATGGACCAATGCAAACAGAGTCAATAGGTGGTAGTTTTTACTTTCTAACGTTTATTGATGATTTCAACAGAAAAATATGGATCTATTTTCTCAGACACAAGTCTGCAACTTTTGCAAAATTTAAAGAATTCAAGGCAGAAGATGAAAAACAGAGTGGCAAATATATCAAAGCACTCAGGTCAGATGGAGGAGGAGAATACAACTCCAGAGAATTTACAAATTTCTGCAAATCACAAGGCATTATCATGCAAACAATAGCCAGGTATACTCCACAACAGAATGGAGTGGCTGAAAGAAAAAATCAGACAATAATGAATATGGCAAGAACACTTCTCAAAGAGAAAAGTTTGTCAAATAGGTTTTGGGCTGAAGCAATAACATGCTCAGTTTATCTTTTAAATAGATCTCCAACCACAAGTCTAAAGATGAAAGTCCCCCAAGAAGCATGGAGTGGGACAAAGCTAAATGTAGCGCATCTAAGGACATTTGGATGCATAACATACGCTCACATCCCTTCTGAATTAAGGAAGAAACTTGATGACAGAAGTGAGAAATGTATTTTCACTGGATATAGTGAAACATCTAAATCTTACAGGCTTTACAATCCAATCACCAAGAAATTAATTCTCAGCAGAGATGTAAAGTTTCTGGAAAATCAATTCTGGAATGATTCAGAAAATCAGCAAATGGACAGTCAAATCCATTGCTGCCAAGTTCTGAAAATGCAGAGAATTCAGGACAACAAGTACCTCAAACTATTCTTCCAAGATTGCAAGTACAAAGACAACCTGAAAATTCTCAGGATAACTCAACTTCTAGTAGAGAATCATTCTCTGAACCACAAAATCAGAGAACTCGAAGTTTGAGAGAAATCCATCAGCAATTGGATGACTTTGAGCAACACAACCTTTTTGCTTTAATGTCATGTCAACCTACATCCTTTAAGGAAGCAGCTAAGGAGCCACATTGGGTTCAAGCCATGAAACAAGAAATTGACTCCATTGAGAAAAACCAGACATGGGATCTTGTTGATTTGCCAAGTCACAAGAAGAGTATTGGTGTCAAGTGGGTTTACAAAACTAAACTCAATGAAAAAGGGCAGATCGAAAAACACAAGGCAAGACTTGTTGCCAAAGGATTCTCACAAAAACCAGGTATGGATTATGGTGAAACTTTTGCTCCAGTAGCAAGATTAGACATTGTAAGGACTCTATTGGCCATAGCAGCACAACACAAATGGCAAGTATACAAGATGGATGTCAAGTCAGCATTCTTGAATGGTTTCTTAGAAGAAGAAGTTTATGTCGATCAACCACCTGGATTTGAAATCCAAGAGCACCCAGCCAAAGTATATCGGTTGAAGAAAGCCTTGTATGGCTTAAAACAAGCTCCAAGAGCTTGGTACAACATAATTGACACTTATCTGATCAAAAGTGGTTTCAACAGAAGTCAAAATGAGCCAACTCTTTCCACCAAAACAGATCAGCACGGTAAAATTCTAATTGTATGTTTATATGTTGATGACATGATCTATACGGGAAATCTTGAGTTAACAGATTTTAAACATGCCATGCAATCTGAATTTGAGATGACAGATCTTGACATAATGAAATATTTTTTAGGGATTTAGGTTCATCAATCAGCCAAAGGCATTTTTGTCTGTTAGCAAAAGTATGCAGCAGACATCATCAAAAGATTTCGCATGAAAGGATGCAATCCAGCAGAAACCCCCATACCATTAGGCACAAAATTGAGCAAGAAAGATGAAGGTTCTACAGTGGACTCTACCCTGTACAAAGGTTTAGTAGGCAGTTTGTTGTATCTTACAGCAACTAGGCCTGACATTATGTATGTAGCCAGCCTTGTTTCCAGATTCATGGAATCACCCAAAGATTCTCATTGGAAAATGGCGAAACGAATTTTGAGATATGTTGCAGGAACTCTCAATTTTGGCTTTTGGTACAATAAATCTAATAGTAATCAACTTTCTGGTTACATAGACAATGATTTTGCAGGCAACCTAGATGATAGGAAAAGCACATATGGACATATTTTTCAACTGGACACGAACCTGATCTCATGGGCATCAAAGAAGCAGTCAATTGTATCAATATCTTCTGCAGAGGCAGAGTATGTCGCTGCTACCTCAGCTTCTTGTCAAGCTGTATGGATGAGAAGAATATTGAAAGATATGTCACATACAGAAAAGGATCCAACTCCTATTTTTTTGACAATACTTCAACAATTGCTTTATCCAAAAATCATGTGTTTCACAAGAAAAGCAAACACATTGACACTCGTTTTCATTTCATATGCTAGCTAGTCAATAATGGTGATATTGCACTACAATTCTGTGGTTCTCGAGATCAGCGTGCTGATATCTTTACAAAGCCACTAGGAAAGTCAGTTTTTGATTTTCAGAGACAACACTTAGGCATAATCAGTGCTGATGATTGTAACTGTTGAGTTTAAGAGGGAGTGTTAAATATATTGTAACCTCAACAGTCTGACTGTACACTGCCAGCTGTACTGGACAACTGTACTTTCTATTTTTGTCTTGCTTGAGCCTATTTAGCTCAGCTATTTCCCTTTACATTGTAACTTCATTTTTTCACTCTTCTTCATACATTCCAATATATTGTTTTTTGTTCTAACTTTTTCTCTCCATTTCTTGCTTCAGAATTTATCAACTATTGTTCTTGAGCAGAGGTTAATCACATTGGAATCTGGGTGGCACAATAGGCATGGATGAATCACCCCCATTTCGCAGTTTCACAAAAGGTGGGGCAAATTGAATAGGTAGAGGTAGAGGTAGAGGTGGGGAAGGTGAAAGTTCTATAGAGTTCCTAGACAGTTCTTGATTTTCCTTAAATAATCCCTGGCACCCTCTATTTGATACCACAAAGGATTTTGTTGGAAGTATCCCAGTTTCGGTGAATCTTCCCAAGTTATTGATGGAGTTTTGGTCTGTGCAGGCAATAAGTACGATAGGAAATGTATTGGAGAAAACGTTGTTGATTGATGATGCCTGTTTGACTAATACCACTCTCTCCGTTGCTAGAGTGCTGGTGGAACTTTATGTTAGACAAGGCTTTGTGTTTGGGGTAGGTTTTGCCAGCATGTTCCTGGCTCATTCGGGTGGAGGTATCACGGATTAAGCGACATAAATATTGGTAGCATGTTCTTGGCTCATTCGGGTGGAGGTATTTGGGTTAAGTGACATAAAATGTGTAGGTTTTATAATTGATTGTATAAGGGAGTGGAAAATTTCATTTCTCCATACCACTAGTTTCAATAATTATGTCATATTATATTTAAAATTGATTATTATATTATACTTATCTTGGTATATGATAACAACAACTTGGAGGAAGTGACTTCATACAAATATCTTGAAATTGATATTCACCACAAGCTTAATTGGAGTTATAGCATTGAGAAAAGGATTATTGGGGGATGGAAAGCTTATTATGGGCTTGAAAGCAATTGTAAATCAACTGAACTTTGGAGTTGGGATAAGAAAAAACTCCTCTTTGAGACTCTTGTTACACCAGTTATTCTTTATGGATGTGAAGTCTGGGGCTGTAGTATCTCTCGTGAATCCTGGAGAAAGATAGAGAAAATACAAAATAATTTTATAACCTATAATCTCAAAATTAAAGGAAATACGCCCTATCCCATCCTCCTAGTAGAAACAAGCCTCTCCCCCATTGAGAACATNTGAATCCTGGAGAAAGATAGAGCAAATACAAAATAATTTTATAACCTATAATCTCAAAATTAAAGGAAATACGCCCTATCCCATCCTCCTAGTAGAAACAAGCCTCTCCCCCATTGAGAACATGGCTATGACTAGATACCTAATGTATAAGAACAAGTTAAGCAACATGGAAGACAAGAGGCTACCTAAAATTCCTTCCAAATCAAATCATAACCACCATCGACTCAAGCTAGGATGGCATAAAGATGCCTGGTCTTGGCTAAACTATTGTGGAATCATGGAAGAAACCATTTTGCAGAATAAAGATACTATTAAAAAAAATGTCAAATCAAAATTTAAGGAAAAAATGTGGTGTGATAAAGAGTTAGAGGAAAAAAGAAAATTAAGGTATTATAAAGATGTAATCAACCCTAATCTAGAATATCAAAATTATCTATCTGTGTAAAGAAAAAATAAGCATTGCTAAGATAAGAACAAATTCTCACGAGCTCCATAGTGAAACTGGACGTTGGTCAATTCCTAAAATGCCATGGGATGAAAGAGTGTGTCACATTTGTGACACTAAGAAGGTTGAAGATGAAAAGTAGTTTCTTTTAGATTGTCGAGCCTATACTCATATTAGATCTCATTTTCAAAATATTGATCACACTACCAACCTTCCTAACCTCTTAACTCAACAAAAGTATGGTGATCTTGGAAAGGTTCTCTTAATACTTTTCAAGTAGAAACAAAATTCTAAAGAATCACAAGTAATCACTTACCCTCTTAAGGTTCAATAGATCAATTAGGTTTTAGTGGACATTAATCATCATCATCAGCAGCAGCAGGAATGCTTTAAAAAGCTCCTAGCGTCAGGTCATTATGTAGCTATATGTCAAGCATGTGGTAGGCCACAACCATAGTTGCTAGGAGTCTGTCAGCGGGAAGGGGCTCCCCGCGCCCATTTCAATTCTCCATGCTTGGTATTTATGGGTAGTCCTTGGTTTTGAACGAACGCCTAGTTTGTGGCGTGGGGAGGTGGAAAAACGGACGTATTGCAGGCGGAAGGGCACAGAATGAACACCATTTGGACGCTTTGCCGGAGTGGGATGTTATGCTTTCATTTATACTAAGCAATTTGCAGAGATTTGAGCTAATTTGTGTGATGTAAGACCCGATTCGAACAAATTTTGAAGAACTTTGCATAATTTTAGAAAAGGAGATCACAGCTTTGAGGGAAATGGCAAGCGATTTGCAAAGATTTAACTTTGCAGAATTTAAGAAAAGGAGATCACAGCAGCAATTCTTCCAAGAATCTGAAAACTTCAAGAAATTTTTAGAAAAGAAGAGGCGCTTTGCATAGATACGGCCAGGCTGCACTTACAACATTGGTATCGGCAATGGTGCAGCAGAAACACCCGGTAGATACAATTGACAAAGTGCCTGCTTTCATATTAAGCCTGCTTATGACCCCCTCATCTATGTATGTTCTAATGTAGGAGTATACGCATATAGAGGAGGGAGCCTAGGATTCCGCCTAGCGTGTTTCCTGAAGCTTGTGTCGCTTTTGTTTCGAGCCAGATCGCACCTGTAAGAGCTCTTCTGCTATGCCGCATTCACCAGATTCAGCTAATGCATCGTACCATTCTTACAGAAAATCTGCTGGTAGAGGGTTAGGCCAAGCAGCCGACATCATTTCAAACGATTCTTTGGGAATTTCCATACGAAACGTACTTAAATTTGACAATATTTAGAGATGAAAGAAAAAAATATTTGACGGACTGAATTCGTGTCTTAAATTGGACAATATTTAGAGATGAAAGAAAACATATTTGGCGGACTGAATTCGTGTTTTAATATTTAGAGATGAAAGAAAAAATATTTCTGGGACTGAATCGTGTCGTGTAACTATGCCTATTCGTTGCTAAGAAAAGAAGAAAAGCATAAATGTACCTGTGGTTTTTCAAATTTCATGATATTGCAGAAATGTGAACAGGCTTGCACAAAGGCACGCAACAATGGATGAAATTTGCGAATGATGAGATATATATGTAGAAGGTCAAATTCGAATAAAGTTGAAAGTTTAATATAGAGGGAGCGAACTAGGTTAATTTCAATTAAATTCTTATGCCTTCGTCTGCCAACTAGGTTAATTGCATTGTTTACTCAAAATTAGATTTAGTTTCTGGTTTTTATAAGGCATAAATGGAATAATTATGATACTAATCATGATTCTCACAGTGGATTTTATTCAAATGTTGGGTTGTAGGCATACTTTGGCACCTTCAAGGAACAATCGACGGAAATCTCAATTCTCTTTTAAAATGTACCAATTTTACATGCAGGCTTATTAACAAATGAGAGAGCAGACAGAGTTCACACACAACACACAAAAATAATTTGTATTACTCATTGAATCTCAATTACAATACATATAAATAGTTGGAGTCAGATCTAACTTATTCTAAACTTAGTTATGGAGGTTGAGATAATATCTCAACAACTTCAACAAACCAAAACAAACTCCAAACCAATCCCTAAATTAATCATTAATTCTAACACCCTCCCTTAATGATTACATTACAGATAAATCACATATTATAATTCTCAAATTACAATATAGATATCTGTCTGATCTGGTCTTCACCAGCACTCTCACCCACTCTGAAATCTCTCGGTTTACGCTCTTTCTTCTCCACAACTTCGAGCTTCCCTCCCGACTCATTTAAAATAAAAATGCCTATGACCATCATGATGTAATTGAAATAATCAACAATATTGACATACTCGGCTCGTCGGGTCTTCCACAAGAAAAGTAGTCAAGTAATGAACCATCCCATGGACATTCCTCCATCTATCGGATACTTAGCTTTCGGCTATCCGTCAGTATCTAGGAGAATAGTCTGAATAATGGATGTATTCAGAAGTTGATCAAACAATTTGACCTTCATACAAACACACAATGAATACCTGTAGCTGATGTTCCTGGCTTCACACGACCCATCTGCTTTATAACAGAATGTAGACAAAACCAAACAAGTGACCATTTTGTGGCAAGGTCGGGGCTTCCGCACACACCAGTTTGAGTTAGTTACCCTGTTCTTTAAATGGTTCTTCATCATTATAATTTTATATAGACTCACAAACACACTATATCTGAACAATAACACACTCACACATACATCTATATACAAATAAAAGGGTAGGGGATGACTCTTTATGGTGGCTCTTTGACCATATTGATCCTCATTGACATCGACAGCTCTGCCCTGCTGGCTCATAATTCTGTGTCTTCTCTAACAGCTATCGCCCTTCCCACATCAATTGCTCGTCTGCTCTGCTCGCTGCAATTTGTAAGTTGACGGTTCAGATCTGGAACTGGCGGTCTTCTGCAGCAATCGATTGACTCTTACACACAATGATTAATCCTTTAGCAGCTCTCTCTTCCATATTCCTGCACAAATGAAACAGTGGCTCCACCTTGGCTTCCTTTGCACAAATCTCCACACGCCTGCACAACAGATGTTCTCCACGCACAGCGGTTCCTTCAGATTTCAAATCTGGCGAAATCGTGGCAGAGAGAGGAACCGGTGATTTCACAAACTTCAGCAATCTCATGTCGGCGTTTAAACAGACACGATACACAGTGATTGAACCAACGATTTTAATTGGAAATAATTCCGCGGCTCTTATATTCGAATCTGTAGCTTCTCACAGGGAGCAATCACTCAGCGATTCTACGTCAATCCAGGCACACACAGCAACAAACTATCTATTATATTCTCACGCATCTAAACCTACTCCTACAACAGATAGATTATCAAGTCTTTCACATCTTCCTGGGTATTCCCGTGAGGGATTAACCCCAGCCAAGCTCTGATACCAGATTGAGTTTTAGAAGAGCAGACATTGCACAAGATTCACACACAAAATGATCTATTGTATTACTGCTCTCTTACACACATACATAGGTAAATATATAGCTGGATACAGATTCAACTGATTCCATATTTGGAGGGAGTGGTTGAGAAGATATCTCAGCAGCCTCCTACAAATCTTCAACCAACCCAATCTAGTCTCCTAAACCAAGCTTTATTCTAACAAGGCTAACAATCCAGCGTATTCGAATCAAATCCATGATGCATGATGGAGAGCTAACAATTTTCATATGACCTTATACAAACTTATAAAAGGTATTTTTACTTGCAGAGTTTCTGTAAAAGAGATGAATTGTCATTCATTTTAATGGAAGATATCAAACATCAACTCTTATTCATTTTAATGAAAGCTATCATATTCGTTTTATGAAACCTAACAAACACTGAACATATAAAATGAATTTAGTTGAAATTATGAAACAATCTACATATAAAATAAATTCACAAATTCAAAAATTCATTTCAATCTTGCAGCAGAAATTTCATACCCTTTTCAAATTCACAAATTCATTTCAATCTTGCACTAGAAAAATAAAATAAATTCACAAATTCATTATAGTAGAAATTTCATGCTCTTTTCAAATTCACTTAGAAATTTCAAGCGCTTTGATAGTGAAAAATAGCTTTGACAGCTAGCGTCCATGGCCTCACACTTTCGTATGTTGGTGGAAGAAATAAAGGTTGGAAGAAATAGAAGCTGATCCAGTATAAAAGTTACAGTTGGATAGCGCTCAGCTATACAACACTCATCTACAATGTTTGGATAGGCCAAAATAGTTGTACACCTCAACACAATAAAATTTAATTCTAAATTATCTAGGATATGATAACAAAAGAGGCATAAACATTAAATGTTTATGAAATAATGCTAATGTCAAAGTTAGTATTAATTCACTTGAAGTGATACACTTTAATGCAGGCTTGAATTGATAAGTTTGAAACCAAATATTTTATCCTTGTCTAGATATGAGGCCAAATAAAGCCTCGAAGTTTTCAAATAAGGCCTCAAAGTAAAAACAAATTTAGGTTTAAAAATAAAACTTGAATTGAAAAATCGTACAATTGTTTCAAACATTGGTTTAAATGCTGAATATGCATGAAAAAATTAATAGAGGATGGAAAAACTATTAGTCCCTACAGCCAGAAGGGCAGACACTAATAAGATGGACAAGGATACTAATAAAGGAGGTATGGTCATAGAAAGGGTTGCTATAATAAAATTATTCTATTTTATTAATATTCAAAAATTTGGAAGTTATTTAAATTTAATAAACCATTCAATTGAATTATATATATATATATATATATATAAAATCATTTTTGTAATTAATAATTTTTTAAAGATTATAAAATTTAAAAGAATGATTCACATCTTTAATCAAATATCAAATCATATTAATCACCATAAATGATATTGAGCTGGCAATACTTGTTTTGAAAACACGGAGAACGACCATTTAAAGAAAAAATCAGTCATGATACTGGATTTTGAGGAATCTAGCAAGCAGATTAAATACTGGAAAGTCTGAACACAAGTCCATAGCATAAGAGGACGCCCAACTGCTAAAATGACGAAAGCCAACAAGAAGACAAGGAAACAATGCACTGGAGGTTGCCAACAAAAGAGTACGTAGATGGAAGATATGAAGGCGACAACGAATACGGTGGGAGATTCGATTGAAGTCGACTGGAAATGAAATCTATTGAGAACATGGAGAACGAGTATTTAAACGAGAGTCATGATGTGAGTTTTGAGCGATTTGGAAGGCATAGTAAAGATTGGAATGTCTGAAGGTTATCGTTCTAGATTGGACAGAAGGAGAAGTAGATCGGAGAAACCCTGCTACTGGATGAGGTCGCGAACAAAAGAATTCATAGACGAAAGATATGAAATCGACAAAAAGATGCAGACGGTGGGAGATTCGCCCGACATTGATGGGAGATGAAATTGATGGGATGTGTAAGTAGATTATATACTGTCAAAAATTATTAATCATAGATGTCGTATAAGACCGAGACTTGAAATTAATTGGATTAACAGGTGATCGAGAATTAAAGAAGTAACCAATTTAGAATTCCTGGAAATTGGCTTTGATGAAAGCGCTGAGGTAAAGAGCGAAAAAAAAAGGTCCCACTGATCGACACACAATAAACATGAAAAATTAACGTCGAAACTAGAGCACAATAATTAATCTCGTACATTTTTTAATATATACATGTTGGATGAAGTCTATTGTCTGTTGGATTGGAATATATACATGTTGGATGAAGTATATTGTATATGTTATATTGTGTGTTGGATTGGAAAATATACATGTTGGATGAAATATATTGTATATGTTAATTGGAATATATACATGTTGGATGAAGTATATTGTATATGTTATATTGTGTGTTGGATTGGAAAATATACATGTTGGATGAAATATATTGTATATGTTAAGATATATACTAGCACAGTCACACAGAACTTGTGGTTGATGAATGCAAGCACAAAACTTGTGGCTGATGAATGCAGATAGGGAATGACAGCATTCTTAAAGATTGGTTTGAAGAATCTGGTTGTCTAGTTAGAATAACATATTTGCTATCATAATTTATATTTGTTTCAAAAAAAATTAAAAAAAAATTGCATTGTTATATATTGCATTATGTTAAGCAATGCTTTAAATATTGCATTATGTTAATTACATGTTGGATGAAGCATATTGTATATGTTATATTGTGTGTTGGATTGGAAAATATACATGTTGGATGAAATATATTGTATATGTTAAGATATATACTAGCACAGTCACACAGAACTTGTGGCTGATGAATGCAAGCACAAAACTTGTGGCTGATGAGCAGATAGGGAATGACAGCATTCTTAAAGATTGGTTTGAAGAATCTGGTTGTCTAGTTAGAATAAAATATTTGCTATCATAACTTATATTTGTTTCAAAAAAAAATTTAAAAAAAATTGCATTATTATATATTGCATTATGTTATATCATAACTTATATTTTTTTTAAAAGATAAAAAAATTTACATTGTTATATATTGCATTATGTTAAGCAATGCTTTAAATATTGCATTATGTTAATTTATGCTTTAAATAATAGGTTAATCACTGTAAAAACAAAAAAGTTTGCATTGTTATGTATTGCAGGATGTAAATGAAAGTTTTAAATATTGCATTACTTTAATCTATGTTTTAAATAAATTTGTTATATAAAAGTCATTAACCTTATTAACAGTTCACAAATTTGTATAACTCTGGAATCAAATTACAGTTGGATATAACTAAGCATAACTAATCCATCCACTAATAGAACAAATTTTACAAAATTTTTAAATGGAAATAGAGTTCTTTGTCCTTAAAATGATTGGTTACCATTGGTTGCATGAATCGATAGCAATGGAGATACCATTATCACTAAAATGGGCTCTCAAAACAATAATAACCTTAACTCTAAAACCCTAACGGTAAAGCCAAAAGTGTGAAAAAACAAAGACCAAAATAGTGACAACCCTAACCTTAATGTGAAAACAATGAAAACATATAAAAAACCTTGTTAAATCAGCTCCCCCGCCTTCAACTTTCAGCATGATGACGTCTAATTCCACTTCTTTGTCACTGGATCCGGATACTCCTTGAACGTTCATATTTGAATTATCAAACTCTTAAGAGGCGTCGGCTCGATGCAAACTTGCACCATTAAAGCCAACTTTACTATAAAAATGGATTCTCCTTGAACGCTCATATTTGATTTATCAAACTCTTAAGAAGTGTGGGTTCAATKCAAACCTGCACCGTTAAAGCCAACTTTACTATAAAAATGAACACAGATAAAAAGAGATACTTGTATATCATAATATAACAACTCCTTATTCTGAAACCGAATACTTGYATATCATAATATAACAACTGCTTATTCTGAAACCGAACTATTTCATGGTTTTCTAAAAGGGATATGGAAACAGATGAAGAGATACTTGTATATCATAACTAACGATAACAACTCCTTATTCTGAAACCGAACTATTTCATGTTTTGCTAAGAGGAATATAGGATTTCCAGAATCCCCAATAATTAGAATATAGGGTGTACAAAATCTCAATTAAGTTCTACAACAAACAAAGGGCTTACCGGTAGCCCCAACTATTTGTGCCTCACAGATCCATATAATACAGGGAAAAATCAAACGCGCAACATGCATTGTTAAAAAAACCAGTAGTTTACTCAGCTAAATTGGACGGTAGTAAGTATATTTGATAGTTAAAAAAAAAAGCTAAATAATGCTAAGGGCATTGTCAATTGAAGAGAGCATAAATCAATTGAATCTATAATGAAAGTAAAGACCTAAACTTGAACAATTATTGAATCTATAATGAAAGTAAAGACCTAAACTTGAACAATTATTTCTCCTAGTAAAGACCTAAACTGGAACAATGTACATTTATTTCTTCGGATTTTGCAGCACAGGACGGATGATGGGATTGTCAATTGAAGAGACCATAAATCAATTGAATCAATCTATAATAAAAGTAAAGACCTAAATTTGAACAATTATTTCTCCCAGTAAAGACCTAAATTGGAACAATGTACATTTATTTCTCCTGGTTTATAAAAGTAAAGACCTAAACTTGAACAATTATTTCTCTGAGTAAAGACCTAAATTGGAACAATGTACATTTATTTCTCCTGGTTTTGCAGCATACGAGGGCTGACCGGATAGTAAGCTTTATCGATCATCTGAAAAACAATTACATTCATATCATCAATTTCGGAAAGGTGCACGTGACTTCATTCTAAACGTTACCACATGTTGGTGGGGTATATGAAATGTGAAACATTACTTGTTAAGGAGATACCACATGTTTGGTGGGGTATATGAAATGTGAAACATTACTGGTTAAGGAGAGAGTGCGCGCATTCTGTAAAACTCATCCTGCATGCCACCAACACTTGGTAAGGTGTATATGAAATGTTAGCAGCATATTCCACCACCAAGTGGTAAAGAAATTTAAAATATATCTAGTCAAAATTTTATTAGTTTAAAATCTTTTACACTATCATACTGTAAGATGAAGAATATGCAAGCATCTTCAATTCTTTATCGTAAGATTAAAATTTTTAAATAAAGATTGATTAACCCATCTATTCTGATAAGGAAAGATTGATTAACCCATCTATTCTAATAGGGAAGATTAATCAACCCATCTATTTTGATCAACCCATCTATTCTAATAGGGAAGATTAATTAACCCATCTATTGCCTATCAGCGTGATAATTGAATATGAAAAAATGATATTGCAATACAAGTCATAATTTATATATATAAAGCTTTGTAATGATGTATATTTCAAATTATAATATTAAGTTTTTCAATTTCATATACATATATATATATAAACACATACAACAATGATATATACTAACATATACAATATCATTCACTTGATTAATGTTAATAAAAAGGAAGGATGGATATCTCCCACTTTGCATCAATAATTTATTTGGGTTAGATACTTTCAAGATTTTCTAGATTAAATTAGTAAGCAAAAGTAGATAACAAATGTTCATGGAGTAAATCTTACTATTGACCATGGAGAAAATTTTGTCTAGTCAAAAACAAAAATATAGTCAACACAAAAACTCATTGCTATATTTTTAAGGCCTTGCCAAGTATTAATAAATTTATACAACATTTCATATTTCTTATATACATATAATTATATCATTTCCATATCTTTGTCTCTTTTGAGTATACCCATAAGGTCATTTACAACAAATTAACAAGATGGAAATTGACTTACCCTAATGAGATAGAATTATGCCCTATGGGATGCAAAATATGGTCATGAAAATATCAAAATCTATATATAAATAATTTCCACCTTTAATATCCAAATAAATACACATTTTTCATTTAAAATGGCACAACAACATTAGTCATCAACATATAAAAATAAATATCATATTACTTATTTGTTATACGATTTTCACTTAGGGAAATAGAATAGTTCCGTGGGAGATTTTTCATCATATACTTAGACACCATTGTTATTAGGTGCTACCCTCATGCCAAACTATGGAACAACAAAGGAAATTTACTACCTATTGCTAATGTTTTCCTCCCTCATTCCAACAACTAACTATTACACCGAGGGAATTACTTTTCAATCAATTATTTCTATAATAGTCCCACTCTCCATCCTTTCTTTTACTCTCCATCATCGCTTTCCCTTTCAACATTATAAATGTAATGCCCATATAATTCTAAACATCATTAAGTTTCATAAACATTTTATTTAGTAAACTGAAAGAACAATTTCCTAGCATAACATTGATTTTCATGACAGCAACTTTAGTAACTCAGATTTATCAATAATAATTGTTTTCATGGAAGAAAGAAGTAAATACATAACTTAACAAAGTACCTGGTTCTGATGCTAATTTATGTTGCCTCTGTGCCTTGCTGCTGTCTTCCTGCTACCTACTCCTCAGATCAATCCTGCCACAAACAGGAAAATAACTGCCCAAAACTACTGTCCTCCCTGCCAACTAGGAAAACTACCTAGCTCCAGGATATCTACGGATATCCTGGCCCTCCGTGCACAAAACCTCCAGCAACTCAGTGCCTCCCCGAATCAACAGTCATAGTCCAGAACACTCTATTCCTTGCTCACAGCAAGCCAACAGTCCACAAAATATCACAGGCTCACAGCCAATACCACAGTGCACAAAAAATCGCTGCTCATAGCAAAACACAGAATCTCTGCTCACGGCAAAACACAATCGTCCACAGCATCCATTCCGTCCCCTCCCGTCGAATGGTGCGCACATCCCCCTCTTCTCGTCCCTTATTCCTCCCTGTTGACTCACGCACTTACTCTGTCCTCCATCCTTCGTCATGAGTTAATGTTTTATCTTCTCGGGATCCATGGCTATCCCTCTCTGCATACGCCACCATTTTATAACTTTTTCATTGATCTTTTAAATTATAATTCTCAGGTCATTAAATGTGGTCTGTAGATAGAGTATTACTTAGTTAATCACAATCATTTTCTTTTAATTAATTTTACTTTATAATCTTTAATTGTTTATTCAATTAGGGTCGTTACATACACCCACCCTTCAAGAAACATTGTCCCGAAGTTTAAGGTATCTGATGGTACAAAGGAAAAGAGCATGGTTCATACATTCACAACAAGTAACTGTATTAACAGTAAATAAGTCAAAAAAAAGCTCATACATACTAGTGTATATGTACAAGAAATGCTAGTACATGCAAGCTTCGTGCATGTACTAATAATCATATTGTCATCCTTTAGTAATTTATGCATGCAGTCAATTCAGTCAGCAAGACTAGTTTTTTTTATAAAAGACAACAACTAATCAATTGTTTAAAAATTTCTTTAATCACAATTATCCGGTTTAACAATTTTTTTTACACGGCTGTAGTTTAGTTAATGAATATTCATATATACACATTTCTCCCTTCATCAAATTCCATCACAAAACAGATCCCCATATGTCTCAACTATTCTACTCATCCTTCCTTCCTAACCTACTTCTGTCTCCCATCCTATCCATCCTCTGCTAGACTATCTTGGAGCGCCAACTATATTGGCCTAACTCCAAATAGAACCCGTAAGTGGAAGTGTCACTATCTCGACCAAGCTTCCCTAGCAGGCAACTGACAGTCCTCATCACACATCTTGGGGAGCGTGAACCAGCACTGTCCTCCCAAGACTTCAGGTTTTGGAGGATACACGGTGGGAAATGCCTCCACCCCTCCTAACAGAACCAGGGTCAACACCCTATAATGGAGGATACTTGGTGGGAAATGCCTCCACCCCTCCTATCAGAACAAGGGTCAACACCCTACAATGGAACATACAGGGGCACTGTGTTGTTGGAGGATTTGTCATCGTTTATTTGGTTTTGGGCAGTGTTAGCATCAAAATCATAGCATAATCATGCACTAGTCCACATATCAAATCAATGCATCCAAATCAATATAATTTCACACACATTATTCATACCATAATGTTTTCCAGTTAGTGGTCCTAATATCCACTTTCATCATCATTATCACTTGGCTATTTCATAGCCCATAACCTGCAGATTAGTCTGCAACACAAACTCATATATTTCTATGCATTATCATAATATAATTGCATACTTTCCTCAATTCAATTTGGTATCCCGTACCAATATATTAACATCAAAATTTTCCAATTTGAATTAGATTTCACAATATCCCATAATTCATACTCTTTACACATTCACAAGATTATCATTTACCAAAATATATTTCATCGTATCCAACATCATTCTAATGGTATTTAAACATTCAACAATTTCTCTTTCTCACAATATGTCGCATCATATACATCATCATCAATGGCATTTAAACATTCATAAAATTTTCATTCTCATAATAGATCGCATTACATGCATCATCATCAATAACACTTAAACATTTATTACTGTTCATAAGTTTAGAGTTTAAATATATCACTTAATAGTTTCACTGCGACTAAGAAATAGAGTGTATAGGGCTCAAGTAATCCTGGTCGTCTAAGTCAAAAGCTGGTGTTACCTACACCCTTCCTTCAAGAAACACGTTCTCAAGGTGGTCAAAATAGGGATGGATAGTCTTGTCATAGTGTCTCGGCATCCTCCCAAGTAGCAGATCCTGGACTATACTTGTCCCACTGGACCTTAACTTGGTCTACCAAATGGTTTCTGAGCTGTCGGACCCTACGGTCTAGTACGCGTAACGGTTCTACCGTGAGGGTTCCCACGTCCGATACCTGCAATTCTTTCCAATTTAGTTTATGTGATTCATCAGCAACATAATGACGTAAAATAGATACATGAAATACATTATGAGTTTTATGCAAGTGGGGTGGCAGTACGAGACCATAGGCAACGGTTCCAATTTTCTCTTGGACCCTGAATGGCCCTATAAAATGTGGTGACAACTTTGTCCCCTTCTCGAACCATATGGTACTCTTATTAGGCCTGATACGGATGAAAAATTGGTCCCCCACTTCATAACTTTGGTCGGTCCTGTGTGCATCAGCATAACTTTTCTATCTATCCTGTGCTTCCTTTAGCCTCTGCCTGATCTGAATCACCTGTTCCTCCATTTCCTGAATCAATTCTAGCCCAACTGTTACTCGGTCTTCAAGTCTATCCCAACTCAATGGTGTTCTGCATGGCCTTCCATACAAAGCTTCGTATGGTGGCTTTCCAATGGAACTATGATAACTATTATTGTAGGCAAACTCTACCAAAGGTAGGTACTTCTCCCATTGGGTTTGATTATCCATTACATACATCCTAAGCATGTCTTCCATAACTTGATTTACTCTCTCAGTTTGCCCATCTATTTCAGGATGATAAGTTGTGCTTAAGTTCAACTGAGTCCCCAATGCTGACTGTAAGCTTGTCCAAAACCTAGATGTGAATCTTGAGTCCCTATCTGAAATGATCTTTTTAGGTATCCCGTGCAAACGGATAGCCTTGCTTAAGAACACTCGTACCACATCAGTAACATCATAAGTGTCTCTAACCGGAATGAAATGAGCACTCTTGGTTAACTTATCCACTATCACAAAAATGGCATTGTGTCTATGAGTTGTGAGCGGCAACCCCACAACAAAATCCATAGAAATGACTTCCCACTTGGACATAGGGACATCATGTGGTTGTAGGAGGCCTGTTGGGTGATGGTGATCGGCCTTCACTTGTTGACACTCTAGGCATCTGGCGACGAAATGGGCTACATCGCGCTTCATGCCTTCCCAAAAGAAGAGTTTCTTCATCTCTGCGTACATTTTCTTCACACCCGGATGTGCACAATAAAGTGATCTATGAGCTTCCTTCAGTATGATGCTTCGAATATCCCCATTCTCCGGAATGTATAGCCTTCCTCGATATCTCAACAATCCGTCTGTTTCTAGATTATACCCTTCATATTTTGGGTCTATCTGCCTCCCGTTCTGGAGGTTTGAGGTAACTTTTAAATACCAACTGTCTCCTAGTAGTTGTGCCAACACCTGTTCCCTCAGACTAACCTTTAAGGTCACCAAGGAGAAGACACGTGGTCTCCTACTCAAGGCATCTGCGACCACATTTTCCTTTCCCTTTATGTATGAAATACCAAAATCATACTCACTCATAAACTCACTCCATCGCCTTTGCTTGGCATTCAGATCTCTTTGGGTGAAGAGATGTTTTAAACTTTGATGGTCTGTTTTGAGTTCAAAATTTCACCCCACAAGATAGTGCCTCCAAAGTTTCAGAGCTAGCATTAGAGATGCCAACTCTAAATCATGAGTCGTGTATAACTCTTCATGCTTCTTCAACTTTCTTGATGCATAAGCTATCACTCCTCCATACTGCATTAGCACAGCCCCCAATCCTTCTTTCGAGGCATCCGTGCAGACCATGAAGTCCTTTTCCATATCTAGCACTCGTAGAATTGGTGCACTAGTTAGTAACCTCTTAAGCTCAATGAATACGCTATTACATTCTTTTTTCCATTCATACTTGACCCCTTTGCATTGAAAAGTGGTGATGGGTTTTTCTATTTTTGAGAATCCTTCCACAAATCTCCGGTAATAACCTGCTAGCCCCATGAAGCTTCTCACCTCATGTGTGTTTTTCAGCACTGGCCATTCCAGAATGGCCTTTACCTTCTCTGGGTCCACCGAGATTCCTTCGCCTGAAATGATATGACCCAAATAGTGGATCTCTTTCTGGAAGAAGGAACACTTTGACAACTTCCCATACAATTTGTTCTCCCTAAGGCAAGACAACACTATTCGCAAGTGTTCCTCGTGTTCTCTTTCATTCCTAGAATAGATGAGAATGTCATCTAGAAAAACTTGTACAAATCGATCTAAATACTTCTGGAATACACCGTTTATGAGGCTCATGAATACTGTTGGCGCATTGGTCAATCCGAAAGATACTACAACAAACTCGTAATGTCCAAACCGAGTTCGAAAGGCAGTTTTTGGGATATCACCTTCCTTAATCCTTAACTGATGATATCCAGATTGCAAATCGATCTTTGAGAATATTGTTGCTCCTTTCATCTGATCGAAGAGGTCATCTATTCGTGGCATTGGGTACCTATTTTTCACTGTAGCACGGTTCAAGTCCCTGTAGTCTATACACAGTCGTAAGGATCCATCCTTCTTCTTTACAAAAATTACCGATGCACCCCAAGGTGAGACACTGGGCCTTACTAGCCTTAAGTCTAGTAACTCCTTCAATTTCATTTGCAATTCACAAAGTTCCAGTGCCGTCATTCGATACGGAGTCTTGGATATTGGTTCTGCACCAGGTTTCAGCTCGATGGTAAAATCAAGCTCCCTCTCAGGAGGTAATCCTGGTAATTCGTCTGGAAAAACATCCTGAAATTCTGACAATACTGGGTACTGATCCAATGAGGGTCCTTTCCTTTCTTTCATTTCCTCCACAACATAAAGTTGACACCCTTGTCTCAAGCATCTCTTAACCTTCATAGTTGATATAAAGTGCAATGACACTTTTCTCTGTACACCTTGGATCTCTATTGGTCTTCCTTCATCATCAATACAAAGTACCTTCTTGGCAAAACAATCTACCAAAGCTCGATGAGCTGCTAACCAATCCATTCCAATGATTAGGTCATATTCTCCAAGAGCACTGATGTATACCTTCAACCTAGTAGTGCACACTCCTAGTCCTACTATACAATTATCGACACTAGGTCCTACAGCTTGTTTTTCCCCCGAAGCCATCTCGACTTGTTTACTGTCATTATGCTCATAGGCTGCTAGCCCACTCTTTTCTAATGCAGATGGTGAAATGAAACTATCTGTCGCACCAGAATCAAACAAAATCTTAACATTAATATGATTTAGCGTACCTGTCGACTCCACTACGGTGGATTGATGTTCAGCCTGGCGGTTATTAACCACTGCATAAATCTGGTGGTTACTACCTGACCTTCCCATTGGTGCCTTTCCTTGTCTATGCACAAACCCTGATTGTAACTCTGGACAGTCCCATTTGTAATGGGGTCCTTCACATCTCCAATAGGCAATACGAGATTGAACCGGTGCACTGTTATGTGACTGATTCCTAAATGAGTTCCTTCCCCCGGAACCCCTGCCCCTACTAGCGTCTCCTCGAGATGGTCGTGGGCCTATCTGCACCGTTGGCAATGAACGAGATGCTACACTAGTTGCCATTGAAATCCCTACAGCTACTGTCCTTGGCATGAATTTGTTACCATAAGGTGGTGGTCTTGAGCCCCCTCCCCTAGTAAAAGTCCTCGGGGCCTTTCCTACGAATCCAGGGCGATGTGGAAATGCCGATCTTGTACCCCCCTGTTAAGTTCATGTTTTCTTCTACGTAACGTGCATTTTCTACCACCTCTGCCACTGAAGATGATTTCCACATCCTTACCA
Organism: Picea mariana; assembly: GCA_032191745.1. Taxonomy (NCBI): domain Eukaryota; kingdom Viridiplantae; phylum Streptophyta; class Pinopsida; order Pinales; family Pinaceae; genus Picea; species Picea mariana. Next base: position 33,440 of record JASDQU010588661.1, read on the forward strand.
TAGCTCTAATCTTTGGGTTCAATCCATAAATGAAGCGCTCCGCCTGTCGTTGGTCATTGTCCATATACGAAACATACTTGACCAGTTCCATAAAATTGATCTCATATTCTTCTACAGTTATGTTCCCTTGGACTAGGGCATGAAATTCCCCTACTTGTTGTTCCTCATAGTATGCTGGTAGATATTTTCTTTCGGAACCTCTCCTTGAAAAGTTCCCAAGATACTGTGTCTGGGGTAAGGTGTACTTGTCTTTCTAAGTTGCCCCACCAGTTCAAGGCGCTATCTCTTAACTGGAAAATTGCAATCTTTGCTTTTGAATTGGACGCATAGTCCCTTAAGGCAAAACACCTTGTCATCCCTTCCAACCATGATTCTGCGCGTTCACTGGCACGACCCCCGGCAAACTCTGGATTTGATCTTCTGTAACTCCCTTGTGATGTCTTCAAGTGGAAATTCTCCACTTGATTTCCTTGATGCTTCTGTATTACCCATCCCGGATGGTGGGAGTTCCACTTCAGTCCCTGCTGGTTGGCGCCCCTTTAAAGTTTCGTTAATGGCTTCCAACGAGCGCATTATGAGGGCTATTTCGGGTGATGGTGCTGGTGGTGCTGGTGGTGCTGGTGGTGTTGGTGGTGGTGATGGCATTGGTGGCGTGGGTGGTGCCCGTGACGACGCTCCCCGGCCTCGACCTCTTCGAGTCCTGGTCATCTGGTATGACTTTACCTGCATCACCCAAAGCTATCAGGGTGAGTTCCAGGACGTTTTAATTGGTGATACTTAAACTCAGAAATAGGGTTAGGCATAAGTTTTCTTTACTTGTCTGTAAACAGACATTACTCTATCAGGGGAATTGGCTAGGTTTTGGGTTAGGATTAAGCATCTAATCTTGGTCAACATCAACTTTAAGGTAGGCTAACCTTACATTTAAATAAATACTTAGTTAATTTAAGTAATTTTCAACCCAATTAACCTTTCATTAATTTATACTAACTTAACCTTATTTATATATAAAATTATTTATACCAAGTTATTTAATTTATTTTATATTATTCTTAATAATTTATAATATATATAAAAAAAAAATTAGTTTAAACGTGCACACAAAATTTGGGCACGCATGGGTTCCACGTGCTCGTCTGGCTTCCTCAAGGTCCCTCGTATCTAACCTCATCATTCTCCACCTGTCAGCCTTTCAACTCTCTATGCATCCTTCCTCTGTCCCACTCTCTCATCCGCTAGGACTTGCCTCGCAGTAGTCTTTGTCCATCATAGCTCTACCTCTACTCTTCTTAGAGGTTTCTAGAATCTCCCTTTCCATGGATCACATCCTCACCATCGTTCTAAGCACTTCGCTAGCACTGGTTAATGCTGTATATGCTCCAATTCGTTTTGCAGAAACAGACTATATTGAGGTGGCCACTGACAAGATCCAAGACCTAGAGTCCAATTTCCTTGAAATATTGGGGATCAATCCCCTGTCTATATGCATTGTGGAGCTCGCCCTCAACTATGGTAAGGGTACGATTCAGTTCGCCAGTTGTGCATAGTTTCAATACCTTCATGAAGAACGCGGGGTTATTCGAATTAAGAATTTGCACAAACCATCCTTACACCGTGGTAATGAATGATAAATTCCTCTTTTGAACAAAATGATTTGCTTGTAATTCTCGTTCTGTACGAATTTTGGTATTTTGCTTCCAATTCATTTCATTTATCTATATAAATTTATTCGTCTGTGCATGTATGTTGTTTTACGTGTAAATATATCTAGTTTTATGGGTATACAAGATCGTTTACATTCCACTCATCTGAGCCGAAGTGGCCCCCTTTAGATTCCCCCCAGGATTCATTGTTGAATGTCCCAATCCATAGGCCTTATCTTCCCTCGTCACAGCCTCTGCACCTGCTGTGACTTATTCCTGACTCTATATCGGGATTCGGGGTTTCGAACTTTTCGCTGTCACGACCCCCTTACCTCTCCAATTCCCGATTCGCGATGGGCTCAGTTTCTAAGAGTTAGCCCTTTACTGACTATGCCTTGGTCTATATGACCATGTTCACAAGACCATGGCCACTCATTTTCCTATCAAGATTTTGTTCTTAACTTTCCCGATGGGTTCTTTTCTTCATTAGCCCCTTCGCTATGCGTTTGGTCCATATGACCTACCCCCGTGACCGTGGCCTTGTATCACCCTATCGGGATTCGGGGTTTCAACGTTTGCGATGTCAACAAACGCACGTCCTTAGGATTCCCGATCCCCGATCTCCGATGCCACCTGTCGTTAACTCCCAGCAAGGTTGGACCTTCCGACACCTGTCCTCACTTAAATGCTTTGGTTGTGTGACCCCATCGCGTTTCGGTATTTTGCGACTTCTCCAGTCATGATTCCTTCATGTGTGGGAAACCCAAAATGCCAAAATCCCAACTCCTTCAGATCCTCGAACACGCGTCCCTTGGATCAATGGCTATGATGATGTTGAGAATTCGCATATCATGGTTTCGTAATGCAAGGGTTTCATGTCCTTGAAATCCCCGATACGCTGATTCTCGATATGCCTATGGGGCCAACCGTAGATGATTCTTGATGGTTGCCACCTGTCCTTCAGATGGACGGTTCAGATCTTGTCGGGAAATCATGTATCGTGATTTCATTGTGTAATAGTTTCACGACTCTGGAAACTCCGATATGCCAAAATCTGATTTTCTGGGATCTCTCGCCACGCGTCCTCGCTGATGGACGGTGTTGATCATATCAAGAAATTGCAGATCGCGATTTCCTTATGCAACGGCTCTACACTTCTTAAATCTCCGATGGTAAAATCTCGACGCCTCCCTAGAACACTGACATGTGTCCTGCCAAGATCAATGGCTAGGATCTGTTCTCGGGATTTCGAGAACCACAAGGCCTCGATTCTCAGACTTAACAAATCCCTGATGACTCAGATTTCCCAATGACTCCTCCTATGCATGCTAGGGATTAAACCCCACGCAACTTGTCTAGATCTAACGGCTGACGAGATTTCGTCTGAGATCCGACGACGCAGATCCGTTATCCTGTGTAATAGATGACTCTCCTTTGGGATAATCGATTAATTGCATAAAACTTATGCGGTGTAAAATTTATTTCTTTGGCACGGTTGAAATTTGTATGGTCTATAGTTCCTGAGATTCTTCATTATTTAAAATTCCAGTGAGGCTAATATGGGCATCTAGTTTACACTATTCCCGTGCAATAGAAGTCTTCTAAATTTCCTGCGCATTGGCAGTTCTTCATTCAGGTAAGTTCGAGGTGAAGTAGGCCTTTTCAAGGTCCCGTAAATGTCCTTTGCATTTTATTTAGTATATTTCATGTAGTTATTAATTCTTACCAACTTCAAGCCTTAGACAGAAGTTGCCCTCAACATTTTTATCGATTTCAGGTGTCTATTCTACCCGAAACTTCTTTGACAAGCATTGCTCAATTAAAATTAAGTTATCAGTTCTCATTTCATGCTTAATAGATTTATTGGGCTGCTTTAATGGTAGCCATTTTGTGAGAAGTGATCCTTCAAGTTATCTAGTTCACTACTGCTAATTTAAAGGGTGTTCCATTGAATGTTCAGACTAAAACTGTAGTGACCATACATGATCCAGTTACAGGGTATTACCTAAAGTTGTTGCTTGCGATATATGAGATTATTTTCTTGGATAACTTAGGGGTACTACCTGAGTATATTTTCGGATACCGTATTAGTCATATCAGGTCAAATTGAACGTGTTTCTCTTACAGGTTAAGCGTGGATGGAGTTAATCGTTTAGGATTTTGGCCCTTAGGCCCCAGATTTCGAACTAAGACGCTCTGATACCATATGTAATGCCCATATAATTGTAAACATCATTAAGTTTCATAAACATTTTATTTAGTAAACTGAAAGAACAATTTCCTAGCATAACGTTGATTTTCATGACAGCAACTTTAGTAACTCAGATTTATCAATAACAATTGTTTTCATGGCAGAAAGAAGTAAATACATAACTTAACAAAGTACCTGGTTCTGATGCTAATTTTTGTTTCCTTTGTGCCTTGCTGCTGCCTTCCTGCTACCTACTCCTCAGATCAATCCTACCATAAATAGGAAAATAACTGCCCAAAACTACTGTCCTCCCTGCCAACTAGGAAAACTACCTAGCTCCAGGATATCTATGGATATCTTGGCCCTCTGTGCCCAAAACCTCCAGCAACTCAGTGCCTCCCCGAATCAAAAGTCATAGTCCAGAACACTCTGTCCCATGCTCACAGCAAGCCAACAGTCCACAAAATATCACAGGCTCACAGCCAATACCACAGTGCACAGAAAATCGTTGCTCACAGCAAAACACAGAATCTCTGCTCACGGAAAAACACAATCGTCCACAGCATCCATTCCGTCCCCTCCTGTCAAATGGTGCGCACATCCCCCTCTTCCCATCCCTTATTCCTCCCTGCCGACTCACACACTTACTCCTTCAACCACCCTCCGTCCTTCGTCCTTCGTCATGAGTTAATGTTTTATCTTCTCGGGATCCATGGCTATCCCTCTCTACATACGCCACCATTTTATAACATTTTCATTGATCTTTTAAATTATAATTCCCAGGTCATTAAATGTGGTCTGTAGTTAGAGTATTACTTAGTTAATCACAATCATTTTCTTTTAATTAATTTTACTTTATAATCTTTAATCGTTTATTCAATTAGGGTCGTTACAATAAAACAGAAGGATTGGGACCCCCTTGAATATGAAATGGTCCCTCAAGCTATCCCACTTCCCTCCAATTCCCTCACATGGGTTGGCGAAGAAATAGCTAATGTTAGGAGCTAGGGAATCTCAATTGTAACAATTACCCTTCTACACATCCATGGTTTCTTCATACTTGCATGGAAACAAAACCTAAGGTAGCATGTAGGCACACCCATGACACTATTTAATTTCAACATCAATATACCAACTTACTTTTCCCATGGTTCAATCATGACTGAGTGAATTCAATGTTAGAATTCCCAATGGTTTTCTCCAAGTGCTTGCATGAACTCGTCACTTAGAGGAGCAATATGTGTCCCCCCATAAGGCACTTGAGACAAAATATTGAAGGTACATGGATACATAATAAAACAATATTTTTTTGACCATCACTATCTCCAGTGGTTCATTGTCCCCATGGTGATCCTAGAAAGTTATCACCCCCAAATTGCACCTATTGATTAGTTTACTAATTATATTATTAATTCAAATATAATGCAATGAAAAAATTAACATATAATTACCACATACTTGCCATACACTTACAAAATATTCTCGTGTTTGTAGATCTATTATAGTGAAATTCTGGAATCCTAAAAGGAATACCCTCAAATTGATGATAACATATTATTTCAGTGACTTAAGCATCACTTAAAATCAACAAACTCTTGAAAAAAATGATTTTTATTATGAAAAAGCACACTCTTACAGATTTATAACTCTATTATATATTGTTATTCAGACCTAAATATTTCCTAGGTGGTGTAGTTGACACAATATCTCAACAAAAAAAACCCAATATTATTACATTAATGCAAGCATTATCTCCAACACCCCACCTTAATGCTTATAATATTTAAAAAAATATTGAAATCAAACACAAATTGAATACATAAAATGAGACATAATTAAAAAAAACTCAGAAATGAGTTCTTCAATCCGGTTGAGCTCCATCAAGATTCCTTACTATCTCCCAAGTTGAATTCTCGAGCTCTAATTCTGAAGTCCCAAATCACGAATCTCTCAAACTCAATTACTAGAAACCCACACACATGTTGTATAACCTCATTAGGAGACCACTCACATGTTTTCAACAACTAATGGTGAATCGTTCCCTAGATCCACAACTCTCGAACTAACTCGGAAAGCATCCATACTAAGCTCTTTCCTGAACTTTTTCTGGATCCTTCACTGTTCTAAATTTTTTTGATGGATTTCATTTCTTCATTGAACTGATTATCACCATCAAAATCTAGTGGATCTTTAGAGATGACTATATTTTTTGATTCATAGATGGTCGTATTTGTTGATTCTTTTAGTTTCTCGTTTAAAAGATCATTATCATAGATTTTGCAATACCATGTTGCATGAACAAATTTACGACGGTAGACGCATTCAATTGAGATCTTTATTTTTCCCATCCTTTCGTTGGATAGTGCAATTTTAGTTCGAGAACCAACTTCTGTGTCTCCTATATTTAGCCTCTTTACTCTGCTAAAAGTGTTGTTATCATTTCATCTAATTTTTGAGAGGACATTTGGCTCAAATTAAAGACAACATTGTTATAACTTGAAGATAAAATATTTAATAAAATTTCGTTTGCATCTTCATCATCTATCTTAACACTAATTTCTACTAGTTGTCTTGTAAGAGACTTCGGATCATTTATATGACTAGACATGGATGTCTCAACAAGCAATTTAAGTCGAAATAGTTGTAATTTCAAAGAAAAATTTTCATTGATCACCTTTCACCAAATAATTGATTCAATTTCTACCATATTTGTTTAGATGATCTTTCTAGATCAACATGTAGCTCTGAGTCATAAAGAGAAAGTTTGATGATAGACTTAGGTTTGCCATCCCTACTCCCCCTCTCAACTAGTTGTTTCGCATATGTTGGTGATGTTTCTATGCATTTTACTATACCTGATAAATTCTTATTCATAAACTACATTTATATTTTTACCTTCCATGTATGGAAATTGAGCCCATTAGATTTTTCTAAAGTTGTGAACTCTATGTTTAAAAGAAAAAAATATTCTCTATCTAGACTTCTTTAACAAAAAATACCTTGTAATACTTGGTGCTTGACTGAGATGCTCTTTTGTTCTCATTTGGTCTAGGTGGATATGAGTGTCCAACCACCTATTGCACTGGTGCAAAGAATAATTTTTCATTTTGGCAGTTTTTCTACACTTTTGTCGGGTCCTGAACTTCTGGGGTCATTTTGAGGCTCTAAACAATGTTTTTTTGGGCACGAGAGCACCTGGACAGTTGTCGAAGTCATGTTTGCACTTAATGAAATACATAATTCTTGGCTAGATCTTTCCAAAAAGTTATCGAGCACGCCAAATGGAGATCGTATGCAAGCATTATAACCCCAAGAAGTTGGTATACCAACTAATGCCATCAGGGCCCATAATCCTTTTGGTGTTTCATCTCCTACGGTTAAGTTTTTGGATGTTTAGGGTTTCTTCATTGATTTTTATGATAAAGAGGCCTTTCGACCTCATTTTAATGTGCTCTGCAAAATGCACATATCCATCACATCTCTTCTAAGAGATAAGCTAACACCATTCGAGTGAGTTTGTTTCATTCTGCATTTTAAAGTTCAACACATTTTGTTTATTAATAGAAGTCAAATTTCATTGTATCTCTGTGTTTTTGTTATAATTGTATTTCATTTTGTTCCATTTATAAATCTGGATCATTGTTACGTGACGCAGTCGCACCCCACAGGGCACGTCCGCTCACAGGATCTCCTCCTTCCTTGGCCCGAAGAACTAAAAATCTCTTCTAAGTCCCTATCGGGAATTTTCCACACCCAGAGCAGTTCTTCAAAAGATCTCCCTTAACGATCGGGAAATCGGACTTCTCAGTTTCACGAGTCTTGTGGTCACGTGAAATTGGATTCTCGAAACCCTGAATCCCGATGCAAATCAACGCTGACCCTTGCCTTTTCCTGTCGAAACTTCTCCTATCGCAATTTCGCTACTTGCGATACCAAGCAACTCGTCTTATTGACTCTCGATGCCCGATACGCTGATTATCCGACACACATCGGAGTTGACCTTTCAACGTCCTATCACCTCATCGGGACATCGGACTTCGCGGGATCGTGAATCCTAATGTTGTTGTATCGGTACTTTCCATTTCCTGAACTATGATAACTTGTGCCACCTGTCCTCCACTCACCAACTCAGCGGTGGCCCACACTATCCTCCGACCATCAGGAAATTGCATATCACGATTTCAAACTACTAGAGTATCCTGTTCTCGAATCCTCTGATACTCCGAACCCCGACTTATTTAGATCTTCTTACACGCATCCCTCTCTGGAATCCATGGCTATGATTCCCTCCTGAGCTTTAAACCTCTTAGATAATATGACGCCATATCTCCCTTACACCTCTGCAAGATCCGACGGCCCATGGATTTTTTTGTGAATTCTCCTCGGGGAATGTCGACCATCCGTTCCTTCCCTATGCAATTCACGAAATGACAAAGTGTTCCTCTCCATGGAACTCATTCACCTACGCGTAACTCACGATGCTTCTTGCCAACCTTAAGGCACAACTCGTCTAAGTGTCTTTCGACAAATTCAAAGGCCTATCCTTCCTAAGATTTGCTATGACTCTCAGCCTTAGAAAAGACTCCTTGCATGCACTCCTTGAGGCAACCCTTCAAGTGATGAAGTCCCTTCGACTCTGCGCACCCCTACAACAAAAGTCTTTCAGCTGGCGCTTAGGTTCACAACCTTGAACCCCACTCGACTTGCGTGCTCCCTTGCATGACTCTTATGCCCTACTGCACCTGGGGTGAATGGAAACAAAAGCTAAGCTATCTAAGCCTTCTGTCAATGCACTTCTTGCGGACAATTTTGACTACACTCCTTGAATGAATCTCTGGCTCAGATAGAGAAACAAGTGAAACTCATTCCATTATCCTCTCAGACTTCATTTCGGGCATGAAATCATATACACAACATATCAAAGAAAATGTATAACAGGAAAAACAAACACTCATGAGCATAGCATTCAACACACATACATAGAGAATAACACAAAAGCCATGATTCTGAATCAATTTCTTCTATTAATTCAAGATCTGTACATGGGTGTTCTTCTACAGTTCTCTGCTACTCTTCTGTGCTCTTCCTGCTTCAACTATGCCTGAATTATGTTACAATGCACAATGAGGGTGTCTATATCTCGTTTCCCTCTTTTCATCTAAAACTGTCTAATCTATGAATTAAAATCCTATCTACCTGCATTAACTATCTTAAATGTTGTCTATCTACTAAGGACGAGAGCTTAAAGGCTCAAGGTCCAATACAATATACAAAGGCGCTTCATTAAATCTCCTCATTAATGTCTATGCAACAGTTTCAAGGTATTTTCAAAAATTTGTGCTGGACGCCTTCCAGCTGTCTTCCGCTTCCACGCCGGCTCGCTTGATGTGTTGACGATGCTCCTGCATCATACTCCCTCGCTTGAAAACTTTCATGGGATCCTTTCCATGAGCTCCTGCACGGTCTGTCCATGCTTTAGAATCTCTACTTCATTTTCCCAGCTGGCATCTTCCACTAGATATCCCTTCCATTTGACCAGATACTCATAGTATTCTTTCCTCCTGGTCTTCTTACCAACTCATTTATCCAATATGCATTCCATCTGCGGATTTTCTACAATCGACATTTTCTTTTGCCACTGAACCCCTGGTTGTTCACCTCCTATTCCTGTTTCCTCAGCCTTATATGGATATAAATCTGCGACATTGAATATCGAAGATATTCCGATCTCATCTGGTAACTCGATCTCATAAGCATTTTCCCCCAATTTCTTCAAGACCTTACATGGCCCGATTTTCTTCATTTTCAATTTATCGTATGTTCCCCTCAGGAACCTCTCTTTCCTCAATTGTGCCAGAACTAATTCACCAACCTCAAACTAAAGTTGTCTCTTCCGCTGGTCAGCTCTGTGCTTATATTCATGACTTGAATTTTGCAGTTGCTGCTTTACCTAGCCGTGAAGTTCTTTCATCGCCTCTGCGAACTCTTTGGCACTTGCGCTCCTAGTAGTAGTCTGTTCCAAATCCCTTAATTCAAAAACTCCTCTTGGTTTCACCCCATACACAATCTAAAATGGACTTTGGCCTGTGCTCCTATTCACTGAGTCATTATATGCAAACTCTGCCTACGACAATATAGTATCCCACTGGCTATGGTGCTCTGTCACCAAGCTTCTCAGCAAGTCTGCCAGACTTTTGTTCACCACTTCTGTTTGTCCATCCGTTTGAGGATGATAAGATGAACTAAATAACAAGTTAGTTCCCAACTTCTTCCATAATTTCCTTCAGAAATGTCCCACAAACTTTGTGTCTCTGTCTGAAACTATACTTCTTGGTAAGCCATGAAGTCGAATGACCTCTTTGAAGAACAGATTTGCAATGTGTTATCTTGGAAAACCTATCCACTACCACAAAGATTGAATCAATACCTCTTTGTGTCCTTGGCAACCCCAATACAAAATCCATGCTTATCGCATCCCATGGCCTCTCTAGTATGGGTAATGGTTGATAGAATCCTGCATTCTGCTTTCTTCCCTTTGAATGCTAGCAAATATTGCATCTATCTACAAAGCGCTTGACTTATGCCCGCATCCCTGGCCAAAAGTATGATTTGCTCATCTTTGCAAATGTCTTGTTGTGACCGAAGTGTCCGACCAATCCTCCGTTGTGTTTCTCCTTTAACAGATTCTCCCTCATGGAGCAATTTGGAATGCACAATTGATTGCCTTTGAACAATAATCATTCTTGGATCATATAGTTTGTCCAAGGGCTTCTGTCCCTGAGAACTGGGTTCTCAGCTGCTTTATACGCTTCTTTAAAATCTGGATCATCAGCGTACATGTCCCTGAGGTCATCAAAACCCAACGTTTTGACTCGAAACTCCTGTAATATAAAACACTTCCCGCTCAAAGCATCAACCACTTTGTTAGCAGTACCCAAAATATGCTTAATCACAAATGTGAAATGTTTCATACACTCTACCCATTTTACATGTCTCTGATTCAACTTTTTGTTAGACAACTGAGAGGGGGGGGTGAATCAGTTGTTCCTAAGCTTAAACAATTATGCTTCCTTTAAAAACTCTTTGCAAAAACACCGACTTATCACTGTTCTTCTGCATCTCGTTGATCTTTCTGCCACACTGCCTTTCTGCCCATCCCACTTGTGCTATTTGTTCTTCTGCGATTTATCCTCTGTGCGCCATGTCCATTCACTGCACAGTTCCTCTTCAGATCAATCCAGCTGCTGCACAATCTTCCTTCTTCACGCATGAATCACTTTCCACATCAAAAAACACCACAACTCGAACAACAACAGCAACAACAACCCCATCTCTTCTCTATACCATGTATTTATAGATTCTGTGCACCTTGTGCATGTAGTGTTTGCAATGCCTCTGCATGCTGACTCCGCACCGTTATCCTCCACTTCTCGAGTGCTCTGTCTGATCATCATTGTGATTCTTCAACTTTTCTAATGGTTCACCCTGTATGTCCAGCATCATTGTATGTTATACTGAGATTCCTCAGTCTCTCTGGCAGTTTAAGACTCTTCGTCTTCTCTGAGACAGTCGAACTCTTGATCTTCATCGACCCTGATCGACGGTTCATGATCTTGATGAATCAACGGTCCTGGTCTCCTCGTGATCTCGCATCTCGTTGTTCCTTCATTAGAGATTTTCTTCACTCCTAGTCACGATAGGCGAGACTCTTAGATCAACGGTCCACATCTTTTGATGTATTGACGATCAGGATCATTTTGTGATCTCGCATCTCGTTGATCCTAAGATGGAGATTTTCGTCACTCCAAGTTGTGATAGGTGAAACTCCGAGATGGAGCTTTATGATGCTCCGATCTTTTTCCACACGTCCTCTTGATCCAACGGTCCTTGATTAAATCGCGATCTCGCATCTCGTGGATTTGGAGATGAATCATCTCGACTCTCCAAGTTGCGATCCATGAAACTTCGAGATGGAGCTGAGATCAATGGTCCATGTCTGATCTCTATTTAACGGCTGCGATTGAATCGCCATATCGCATATCGCGATTTTTGCATTGTTTTCTTTGCCTCTCCATGTCGCGATTCGCGAAACTCCGATATGGAGTATGATCAATGGTCCAGATATGATCTCTATTTAATGGCTGCGATTGAATCGCCATATCGCATATCGTGATTTCTTCATTGTTTTCTTTGCCTCTCCATGTCGTGATTCGCGAAACTCTGCTGACGTCACATGTGGATTATCACGTGTTAAATATTGCCACGTGTCACTGTGATTCATGACTTACATATGCCTAAAGTGTTGAATCTGACTGACACCTATCATTACCTAGTTGTGCCATGTGTCCCTAGATGACGTGGTCTGCCATCGTGAGTTGGATCGACAGTCTAGATCACATGTTGATCTGACGGTTCAAGTTCAGTCGGGATTTCACACATCGTGAAATCGACATTCCTGATGTCAAGTGACTTTGTCATTTCAAAGTCCCGATCCCCGATGCCTCTCCATTGGCTGGAATCAATGGTCCATAATCAACCTCGATCTGACGGCTCAGATTATGTCGCTATTTCGCATATCACGATTATGCCCGCTTCTCCTTGTTCTTTAAGGATTGTGTAGGTTCTCCTCGATCCAACAGTGGTCGGGTCCTGTGCTTGGATCTAACGGTTGAGACCTGTCCTCCTCTTTACCACACTCTTCTTGTCAATATTCAGATCTGACGGCCCTCATGCTGTCAGGAATTTTGGATGGGATCCAACGGCTGTGGATCTCTATCTTTCTTCTCCTCCGCAAAATCCTGTATTTTAAGCTTTGTCGCACGCGTTTTCCTCAACGTTGTTCCTCCTGAGCTTTCACGTCCGAATCCCCAAGGGATATTATCCTTCTTATTCTGCCATCTCCACTATTGTACTTGCCATCAATGACAAGCATACTACTTGGTAAACATTTGCCAACAATCTCCCCCTTTGGCATTGATGGAAACTAAGGCACTCAAATTCGTTTCTCCCCCTTTGACATCAATGTCAAAGAAGAAACAAGCTCCCCCTGAGCTATTGCAATAATTTTAGGAGGCATTAGATATTCAAACAATACAAATATCCCCCTAACAAGATGGACTCTTTTAGGTGTTAAACGAAATGACACCCAGCTTCTGTCTAAGATATTCAAATGGTGTCTTGGCTAGGGGCTTTGTAAAGATGTCTGCAATTTGTTCTGTAGTGGGAATGTACTGGACCTGAACAATCTAATTGGTGAATTGTTCTCTCAAAAAATGATATTTTATGGGAATATGTTTTTTCTTGGAGTGGAAGACAGGATTTTTAGACACACTGATGGCACTCGTGTTATCACAATGAATTGGGATCGGTGCAGTATATATTACCTCTAAGTCTGCAAGTGTATAAATCATCCATAATACTTGTGTGCAACAGGTAGCAGCAGCAATGTACTCTGCCTCCGTGGCTGATAGAGAGATGGAACTTTGCTTTTTACTAAGCCAGGCTACTAAGGAGTTACCCAAGA